>JAWPHD010024877.1:0-17957 GCA_037043455.1 Cyrtodaria siliqua | reverse complement strand
CGTTTTTGTGCTTTTATACACAAAGGGACAAGAAGGATTACTATCGATTTGTCATTTTGGGAGCTCAACTTTGTATGTGAGAAAGTGTCCATTCTTAAAGACGGCGGGAGGTATACAGTACTGGTTATACTCAGAAAGAAGTGGGTGACTTCACCATGAAAAACTCGACCGTCATATAACGACTAAAATGTGCTGAAAATGACGTAAAACACCATTCAACTTTCAACTACGTCAGTTTGTCTAAATTCACCGTCTTATATAACCTATATATAAGCATGTGTTGAAAATGACGTAAAGCTCTGTACAAACAATCAAACAAATTAGCCTTGACAACCATCACTGGACATCCAAGGAAGTATCTTTGGGAACTAACTAGCCATCTTCTGAAAGGTTCCAATGTAACTTCGAATTATAGAATTTCAAAGTTATATGTTCACAATGATATTCAATACTTAATATTACATATAAAGTGAGTAAGTAAGTAGGTAAATATTTTATTATAGTGACATGTGTATAACAATATATGTATTGCAAGAACAGTTACAAAAACACTCGGACCCATGGGCCTATATGTCACTTTTAAATAATGCAAGCCGTCATTTGTATATATTTTATTGTATGTAGTTGTACAGTGAGGGTCGAAATGTCATTCTACTGAACACTGTTTGAGAGGTTGCAAGGACAGCTTAGCGACAAAAACAAGGGCAGTAAGTTTTTGAATAAAACAACATAAAAAACTCCGCGACATTATGAAAATATCCATATCTATATTAAATTCCATTTAAACTGTCATGATAGGTGATGGGATTTGTGAAAGACGGACAGACAGCTGAATGAATTTTGTTCATTCTGGCTGATATGTTTCTTTCTTCAAATACATATATTCATAGATTAAAACTGTGAATATTACTCATTAAATTAATCCAGTTAACAAGCTTGCACATATCTGTCGACTCAAAATATGTGTGTGACTACGAATACAAGTCGAAACAAAAATGTAGCATTCTCAGAACACAGACATTCAACTGATTATTTTGTTTAGGACATTTACCGGTCTCTTCGTCATCGTCCTTACTGCCGCTTTTTTTTCCAGATTTTGAATTGTCCTTGCTTCCAGATTGTGAATTGTCCTTGCTTCCAGATTTTGAATTGTCCTTGCTTCCAGATTTTGAATTGTCCTTGCTTCCAGATTGTGAATTGTCCTTGCTGCCAGATTTTGAATTGTCTTTCTTTCCAGATGTTGAATTGTTATTGCTTCCAGAGTTTGAACCGCCATCTGTTATCAAGATTAAAAAAAACATTTATTATAACCATGTGCGCATGATTCATAAAACGTTAGATCCACGAGTCTAAAGCGATATAAGGGGCAATCCGGGTAAATACGGACGTTTCTTTGCAGGTTCAGATTTCATGACTGATGCTGATACCTAAATGTTGTCTCACATATGCCAGAGATAAACCCAAAACAAAGGAAAACATGTTAGGACTCGTTTTCATTTGGATGGCTCTCGGATTCGCATGAGTTATTTAATGACATTCATTTGAAGTGATAGAATGTGACACCGGCTTATTATGGACATGCTAAACTTAATATTGGAAAACACGGAAGGTGAAAAAAATCATATATGAAAATGGGAACAGTTTAATACTAACACTCAAACAGATTTTTCTAAAAGATCTGCGATTCACATTATACATCATATCTCCTACAAAGACCTCATTATCTACTTATAGCTAGTAACAGTGACTACAGAAGAGTGTATTATTAAAGCATGTATTATAATAATGTTTGTGCTATTAGTCAGTCAAATGATCCTAGAACTCTGAAACGAACTTTATTAAGACCATGAATGAATTTTGTTCACTCTGGCTGATATGTTTCTTTCTTCAAATAAATATGTTCATAGATTAGAACGGTGAATATTACACATTAAATTAATCCAATTAGCAAGCTTGCACATAACTGTCGACTCAAAATATGTGTGTGACTACGAATACAAGTCGAAGCAAAAATATAGCATTCACAGAACACAGACATTCAACTGATTATTTTGTTTAGGACATATACCGGTCTCGTCGTCATCGTCCTTACTTCCTCTTTTTTTTCCAGATTTTGAATTGTCCTTGCTCCCAGATTTTGAATTGTCCTTGCTGCCAGATTTTGAATTGTCCTTTTTTCCAGATTGTGAATTTTTATTGCTTCCAGAGTTTGAACCGCCATCTGTTATCAAGATTAAAAAAAACATTTATCATAACCATGTGCGCATGATTCACAAAACGTTAGATCCACGAGTCTAAAGCGATATAAGGGGCAATCCGCGTAAATACGGACGTTTTTATGCAAGTTCAGATTTTGCTACTGATTCTGGTACCTAAATTTTGTCTCACATATGCCAGAGATAACCCCAAAACAAAGGGAAACATTGTTAAGACTCGTTTTCATTTGTATGGCTCTCGGCTTCACATAAGTTATTTAATGACATTCATTTGAAGTGATATAATGTGACACCGGCTTATTATGGACATGCTAAACTTCATATTGTAAAACACGGAATGCGAAAAAAATCATATATGAAAATAGGAATAGTTTAGTACGAACACTCAAACAGATTTTTCTAAAAGATCTGCGATTCACATTATACATCATATCTCCTACATAGACCTCATTATCTAATTATATCTAGTTACAGTGACTACAGAAGAGTGTATACATGTTTGGTTTTGTTATCTGTCCATTTTTACCCTCTGCCGTGTTTACCCGGATTGCAATCAGTAGTCCGGATTTTTTAATATACTTTTGAAGAAGTTTCAATATCAATATGAATTACATTTCTAGATGAGTGTTAGTATAGATCATCTGCGCCGTTTTCTTGTTTTCAAGACAAACGTCTACAACTGTTCTTCTAAAAACGTTTAATGTTACAGGTATTTTACCGCGACTCTGGTATCGTGTATGATTGACTGATACAGAATCACCTTCTATCCAAGATATACAGAGCGGAAAAAAACCAACAACAATACATTAGTAAATTAACAAAGAAGGAAACTTCATCATTATATCGACAAAATAAATGTGGATGGTGAAAAATACTATACTAAAAAATAGTAATTACGGGCATGTGTTTCCGTTTTCATGTTTTTCTACACAAAGAGACAAGAAGGATTACTATCGATTTGTCATTTTGCGAGCTCAACTTTGTAAGTGAGAAAGTGTCCATTCTTAAAGACGGCGGGAGGTATACAGTACTGGTTATACTCAGAAAGAAGTGGGTGGTCTGACTTCACCATGAAAAAATCGACCGTCATATAACGACTAAAATGTGCTGAAAATGACGTAAAACACCATTCAACTTTCAACTACGTCAGTTCGTCTAAATTCACCGTCATATATAACCTATATATAAGCATGTGTTGAAAATGACGTAAAACTCTATACAAACAATCAAACAAATTAGCCTTGACAACCATCACTGGACATCCAAGGAAGTATCTTTGGGAACTAACTAGCCATCTTCTGAAAGGTTCCAATGTAACTTCGAATTATAGAATTTCAAAGTTATATGTTCACACTTGTATTCAAAACATAATATTACAAATAAAGTGAGTAAGTAAGTAGGTAAATATTTTATTATAGTGATATGTGTATAACAATATATTTATTGCAAGAACAGTTACAAAAACACCCGGACCTATGGGCCTATATGTCACTTTTAAATAATGCAAGCCATCATTTGTATATACTTTATTGTATGTAGTTGTACAGTGAGGGTCGAAATGTCATTCTACTGAACACAGTTTGAGAGTTTGCACGGACAGCTTAGCGACAAAAACAAGGGCAGTAACTTGTTTAATAAAGCAGCATAAAAAACTACGCGACATTATGTACATATCCATATCGTTAAATAATTGCATTTAAAAACTGTCATGATTGTTGATGGGATTTGTGAAAGACGGACAGACAGCTGTATATGACAAAACCAATATAACATCTCCTGCAAAGAAACTTCCTGTGACCAAACAATGAAAACATGTATTTGCACGTGTCATATGAAATATGTTTTCGTTGACATACAATGAAATAATAATTGTGCAATAAAATAATTGTGCAATAAATATATATATTGAGATCAATTCATTTCTTTGTTCAAAAACACTACATATATATTTATCAACATATTTAGTCAAATAACATATTCGGTCCACTCCAAATATATTTCAACATCACTGTAAGATTACAAGATTACAAAGACGGAATGAACGTCGCACAACCTTGAGGTGAAGTATTCGCTGTGACAGAAGGCGTATTATTTGCTAGAGCCCATGAAATAAATGTTATTAAAGCATGTATTATAATAATGTTTGTGCTATTGGTCAGTCAAGTGATCCTAGAATTTTGAAGTGAACTTTAGCAAGACCATGAATGAATTTTATTAACTCTGGCTGATATGTTTCTTTCTTCAAATAAATATATTCTTAGATTAAAACTGAGTATTACACATTAAATTAATCCAATTAACAAGCTTGCACATATCTGTCGACTCAAAATATGTGTGTGACTTCGAATACAAGTCGAAACAAAAATGTAGCATTCACAGAACACAGACATTCAACTGATTAGTTTGTTTAAGACATTTACCGGTCTCTTCGTCATCGTCCTTACTTCTGCTTTTTTTTCCAGATTTTGAATTGTCCTTGCTTCCAGATTTTGAATTGTCCTTGCTTCCAGATTTTGAATTGTCCTTGCTTCCAGATTTTGAATTGTCCTTGCTTCCAGAGTTTGAACTGCCATCTGTTATCAAGATTGGAAAAGCATTTATTATAACCATGTGCGCATGATCCATAAAACGTTAGATCCACGAGTCTAAAGCGATATAAGGGGCAATCCGGGTAAATACGGACGTTTTTTTGAACGTTCAAAATTTCACGACTGATGCTGGTACCTAAATTTTGTCTCACATATGCCAGAGATAACCCCAAAACAAAGGGAAATATTTTTAGGACTCGTTTTCATTTGGATGATTCTCGGCTTCACATGATTTATTTAATGACATTCATTTGAAGTGATAGAATGTGACACCGGCTTATTATGGACATGCTAAACTTCATATTGGAAAACCCGGACGGTGAAAAAAATCATATATGAAAATAGGAACAGTTTTATACGAACACTCAAAACAGATTGTTCTAAAAGATCTGCGATTCACATTATACATCATATCTCCCACATAGACCTCATGATATATTTATATCTAGTAACACTGACTACAGAAGAGTGGATACATGTTTAGTTTCATTATCTGTCCATTTTTACCCTCTGCCCGTGTTTACCCGGAATGCAATCAGTAGTCCGGATTTTTCAATATGAGTTTGAAGAAGTTCCAATACCAATATGAATTACATTTCTAGATGAGTGGTAGTATAGATCATCTGCGCCGTTTTCTTCTTTTCAAGACAAACGTCTAGAACTGTTCTTTTAAGAGATTTTGATGTTACAAGCATTTTACCGATATCCTGGTATCGTTTATGATTGGCTGATACCAAAGCACATTCTATCCAAGATATACAGAGCGGAAAAAAAACAACAACAAATCATTAGTTAATAAACAAAGAAGGAAACTTCATTATTATATCGACGAACTTAATGTGGATGGTGAAAAATATGTGTTTCCGGTTTCATGTTTTTTTCTGCACAAAGGAACAAGACGCATTACTATCGATTTGTCATTTTGGGAGCTCAACTTTGTAAGTGAGAAAGTGTCCATTCTTAAAGACGGCGGAAGGTATACAGTACTGGTTCTACTCAGAAAGAAGTGAGTGGTCTGACTTCACCATGAAAAAATCGTCCTTCATATAACCACTAAAATGTGATAAAAAGACGTAAAACACCATTCAATCTTCAGCTACGTCCGTTTGTCTAAATTCAATGTCATATATAACCTATATATAAGCATGTGTTGAAAATGACGTAACATTTTATACAAACAAACAAACAAATTAGCCTTGACAACCATCACTGGACATACAAGGAAGTATCTTTGGGAACTTACTAGCCATCTTCTGAAAGGTTCCAATGTAAGTTCGAATTGTAGAATTTCAAAGTTATATGTTCACACTTGTATTCAGTACATACTATTACATATAAAGTAAGTAAGTGAGTAGGTTAATATTTTATTATAGTGACATTTGTATAACAATATATGTATTGCAAGAACAGTTACAAAAACACCCGGACCCATGGGCCTATATGTCACTTTTAAATAATGCAAGCCATCATTTGTATATACTTTATTGTATGTAGTTGTACAGTGAGGGTCGAAATGTCATTCTACTGAACACTGTTTGAGAGTTTGCACGGACAGCTTGGCGACAAAAACAAGGGCAGTAACCTTTTGAATAAAACAACATAAAAAACTCCGCGACATTATGCACATATCCTTATCTTTATTAAATTCCATTTAAAACTGTCATGATAGTTGAAGGGATTTGTGAAAGACGAACAGACAGCTGTATATGATATAACCAATATAACACCAAGTTTTGTTTTTATTAAAATGACATCTCTGACAGTACTAGATCCCTGGATTGTCAAATTATCCCCGCACAATATATATGGCCTCCCAAAGGACCAGTAAATAATAACACTACTGACTTTTTACGGCCGTCACACAGCACGATACAAACGCTAGTGTGAATGTCAATAAATAATGAAAAGGTGAAGTTTTTATTGTAATCATTTGACTATTCAGTAGAATGTTTGAGCATTAACTGATGGGATCAATAACAATGACATCTTTCACGAGATGATAGGTGTGTGATTTTTTCGTCGACGTAAGCAACATTTGGTTGAGGTGATGACGTCACTGCTTGTTATTTTTTGGGATAGGAGTTAGTTATTAATAATTCACGATTAGGAATTATCTTTCAATGAGAAATCCCGATCTTTCCGCTAATATTCAACAATCTAATAAATAGAGCATCTTACATGAACTTATTATTGAATTTATTAAACGAGTTTGCAAAATGATATAATGCGAGGCTCTTGCCGAGCATTATATCATTTTTGCTAACGAGTTTAATCAATTCAGTAATGAATGAGAACAAATGTTAGATTATAATTATCACATAATTCACATATCAACTTTAATTGCATTTTGACAGCGCATACTAGGCTTATTTGCATACTTATATAACTAGTGGTATATCGAAAATATAGAATGGTGTTATTCCACTCCCACACCGTAAGTTATGTGATAAATAGCTTTACCTTCATCAGTCATGCATTCAAGCAGGCAACCAGCGTCTCCAGCTCTACACTTTGCATTGTCTACTGTTTTGCAAGTTCCTTTACCATTATTGCAAATCTGAAATAGGTTTGGGATTGAATGATTTAGAGAGATGCTAATATAAAATATGTCTGGGAGTGAATGCGTTAGAGCGATACTAGTATGAAATAAGTTGGGGAGTGGATGGATGAGTTATAGATATACCGTACAGTTTAAAATGTTTCTGCTAGCAGGTATCTATTTTATTCAAAAGATACTAAGACAAATATCAAGGTATAAGATATATAATGTCTTTTTAGTTTCAGGTAGTTCGTTCTTGATTGTATTAATTGTGAATGTGTTAAACACAAGGGTTTATACAATTTGTTTGCATAGTACAGTTTGAAACATTATAAGGGAACGTCTTACATTTTTCTTCATGCTTTTTTAGACTCTGCGTCCCGTTCTTTTTTGCATAAAGCTCTCTCTCTCTCTCTCTCTCTCTCTCTCTCTCTCTCTAATCATTACTAATAACAATTTGAATTTTTCAAAGCAAATTGCTTTTGCATGTTACTAATTGGTGACCCAATAATACTAGTTTGTTACATACATCTCCGATTTGTTTATCGTTACAACAGTTGCCGAGTGAGACAGCATCAGGAACAGATCTTATCACCCTTGCCTCTGTGCATACAACCTGAACGTAGAAATTTAAATATTGTAAAAGTGGTGTTTGTTAAATATAGCTATAAAAGTTGAACAGGAAACATTACAGAACACAGTCAACTATAAACACGCATACAAAACAAACAACAATTACAAAAAAAAAAAAAAAAAAAAAAAATAACACAACTTAGGAAGACCGCAATCCGCCGGTCAAAGGAAACCATAGTGTTTTTGTGCATACACGTGTATTATTAACTGTAGATTAAATTGCACCAATAATATATTTAAACCAATGGTAGAATAAGATGAAAAAAGGAAACTCAATTTTTATTCAATCATATGCAAGCAGGTTTAAAGTCAAATTAATACCAGAATGATAAATCCAGTATGCTGAATTCAATGCTTGTTAAACACAAGATTGCCATATCTCTCTTTAAACTTTAAAAAAATTAACCCTCCAAAATAACGGCAAAATTGCACTAAAAAACAGTTTATCAAAACTCTAGACAAGTGTTCAGGTCATATAATAATGTACATGTGACTGTGCCGAAAAGAAGTTTTTTTGGTTTATTCAAGGATTTTTAAAAGACCGTAAATATATATATATAAATCGAACATGAAAAGCAGCATTCAAGGACAACAGTCAACCACAAACACACACAGAGAAACAAAGAACACATTTAAAGATGAATAAAAGGCCAAATAAGACATCACAAACACAAAAGGGTTGACTATAGGGCTACCGCCTAAAATGAATTATGAGTTGGTAACGCTTAATTCGACCCTGCAGTTTTGTGGGTTTGGCCTGGCTGGTTAAAGCCGACTATAGTGTGTCTATAGAGTTTGGATTTTCAAAATATGTAAATTATATATATATACTTTGTCGTCAGTATTTTACAATCGGCTGTTATTGGCGGGATAGCTACTTTAAATACAACATCAAATTGGTGCATAAACATGCCAACGTACCAGGATAAAATATACAGCTATAATCTTCGTCAACATCTTGATTCTTCAATGGATTTACTGACCTGGAATTAAAACAATTATACTGATTAAAGATCATACTACACTAATTAACAACCAATCAGCGGGCAGGGAAAAAGTTCCAGGGTAAATTCGGAGCTATTACACACTCTCTCTTAATTTTGATTGGTTGACAATGTAAACAAACCAAAAACTCTTGGTAAAAAATTAAAATTCAACTTTTGAAGAGTACTTATAGTATTCATAATTTGTTGCAAAAAAAAAGAGAAGAAGTATGTTTTACATTTTCCTCATGTTTCTACATGCAAGTAGGTGGGTCAGCACCATCCGACCCAAACAGCTTATTCAAAACATGCTCAATGTATGGTGTGTGTATGTTTTTCTGATAAAACTAAGATAGGTATTTCAAAACAAGTAAGCAAAAATATAGCTTCTTATATTAGGGAACTCAGTATAGAGCTTAGAGTTATACTGTACGTCCATGGAAAATGAATTGGGGTAGTCTGACCTAAACGCTCGCACTGTATCGTATAGAACTTTCTTATTTGGGAAAATGTAATAGCAGCTAATTTGCTTATAAAATATCATAACCATTAAAAAAGAGTTAAACTATTATATATCTCGCTCCGCTCCGCGACATAACAGAATCACAGAATCACAGACATGTAAAGTTTAACATAATGCTGTAGTTATTTTGTTATACATTCCTAAATATTACATGAAATAGACCAAGCTTGTTTAATTTTGCGGAATTGTTGCATTTATCAAATAAAAAGATGATTCTTAGTTTAAGTAAATTCATAACCGATGTACTTGAATTAAGGCTATCTATATACAATTTAACTTGATATCCTATTTCAGAACATCCTCGTTTATCATTTACATACCATACTATGAAGGCTTTATGGAAGACTGACTAGTTTCAAATGAGTTCAATAAAGACTTTATTAGTATTAGTAGCGAGCACAGCTAGCGAGAAGTGCCGAAGGCACTTCGAGCGTAAGCGAACTTTACGGTAACGGGAGAAAAAAAAAAAAAAAGGATAATTGCTAATCTATGCATCTCGATTTTGATGGTAAATCGTCGTTGTCACGCTTTAAGCTGTTCTAACGCAGACATCGGTAGTATTTATTCTATCTTTAGTTTCAAAATTTTGATTTATTTTCTTTAAAACAGTTTTCTATGCAACGTTTCCGTTAGCACTGGATAGAATAGAGTTTCAGAAATAATTTGAAAAGCTCTCTGACTCCTTGACAAAGTCCTATAGAATATGTGCAGCAGAATATGTAAAGAGTTAAAATGCGAAACTAAGGCTTTCTAGAAAATACGTGCTTTCCGTGGGAAATTTCAAAATGACAACAAATGCAGGAATATGCTGAACATGTCAACAATTTCAGAGCGCACAATGTTAAAACAACACTAGCAGCATATGTGAGTTATTCATTTAGTATGTTTTTTTGTTTGTAAACACTCGGTATGAAGGTTAAATTGTCTTGGCCGGAAACTTTCCACATTATGCAAATTAGGGGCCCGTGCTAAAATCAGTGACGTAACATTAGTAAATATTGACATTATTTGCAGACGACTAGGGGCCTAGTGACAACTCATGTAATTTCTGGAAGACTTGGATTGCTTTCACTTTGTACTTACACTTTTGTGAGTTGATGTTGAGCAAGTTTAAATGATTAATTATTTATGGACAAACCACCCTCGCCGCAAACGGAAAGCGTTTCTTCAGACTACCCCAGACTATTCTTCCCCAGAACCATAGTACATTAGAATACCCTATCTCAAGGCGTAGTAACCCTGCCCCCAGTGCATTTGGCCTGGCTGTTAGCCATGTCAATCACCTGTCTCCCTAGAAAGCATGCCCTATCTTCTTTTAACACAGTATACTATTTCTAATTTTATCCTTAGCTTTATTTCAACTCACGTCTTGTCAGTTGACGCGTGTCAAGTCTAGGTCCCCAGCAGGGGTTTGACTTAGTCGAAGATAGATAGATAGATACCCCCTAGAAAAATCTACAAAATATACCCCCCCCCCCCTCCCACCCCCACCCTGAAAAAAAAGCTTAAAAGTTTCCTCAGACACATATCTGTGGTATGGTAAAAATGACCTCATTATAGAATTTTAAAACCGGATTTGTTTGTATTTGTTTTATGAAATAATTATGGACCAGTGGTATGATTCACCGGAACACAACAGACCAGAACAGAGATAAAACACCAGGATGTACTGGAACTGCTTTTTCAGTGAAAAGCAAAAATGAGATTTACACTACAGAAGGGCTGCATCACACTGAACATCTTCAAGAAAAGAGTCATCTATCCTTTGTTTATATTTAAGTGGTTGTCTGTGACTGATAGTTGCATTATTCTGTCAGGCATTTACAACCAGCATTGGATGGTGACACTAGCATCTTTTACGAGTAGCCCATTGGGTCACACACAGATTGGATTTCTTCAAACCCATACACTGAAGTGAATGCAACTTGCCATCTTGTACAGACGGTTCTTATTCAATGTAAGATCAGGACAGATGGACTGTGGTGTTAGAATTAACACAATTATCCCCATCTCTCATCTATTTGTGATTCATATTTAGTGTTATCGGCTAAATACACAGGTCACAGTTTTCATATATTTAGTAATAAATAATAACATAGAAAATATCAACATTTCTGGCAAAATAAAAAAAATGTAAAAAAGCAATTGGAACAATGTATGTATATGTATACAGTTAACAATCTTTCAGTTTAGTTATATCACGACTGTCACAGTGTATACTTGAAGCAGTGAGGTAAATGCTAAATTTGGCAGTTTAGTTTCTTTCAAGCTAGTCTAAAACGTTTTAATCTAATTATACTGAGTTGCAAAAGAAAGTGTATACAGCTCAGTTGTGAAACAAAGTGTGCAATGAATATTTTTTAGAATAAAATGTATAAATTCCAAAATTAATATACGTCATGTTTGGTATCAAAGTTGTTGTCATTCTATTGCCAATATCATGTTGTCATTTCTTTTCAATAAGTTGAATTGCTTGATAAAAAGGATAGGGATGTAAAGTAAAATTTTCAAAGTGTAAATTTCTTTTGCGACTGAGTATATATACTTGAATTCCTTATTATCATAATCAAAAAACGTTTTGAACATATGTTTTGCCTGTTTTAATCAGTGTCCCCTCAGTAAGAACAATATGATAAATGCAATTTGCCGCTTTCAAACTGTACATTGCATTTAATGATTTATTCATTCTTCTTTTTATTATTGAGGCCCACGGGAGGATGGAAGGGGTACATCTTCCTTTGTTCCCTGAAAATATGAGTCAGTGTTCCCTTGTTCCCAACAACTATTTTGCTTTGTTCCCCAACATTATTTGTCCAATGTTCCCCTATTCTCTAAAAGTATTTTTAATGTTTAAAAGATTGCTAATTTTCCCCAAAATTCATTTTGTCCTACAGTAATTATAGCTGCAACTCTGTCATCACAAAGATATTGTTAGAAATGTTAACTTTTTGTGATTTTTTTTTAAATATTAAAACTAAATGTTAAAATTTTATTTCTTGTAAAGTCATGCTCCATTGTTCCCTAAAAATGTGTCAATGTTCTCTTTTCCCCTGAAAATAACAGCCATTGTTCCCTTGTTCACCAAATATAAATGGCCATTTCCCCCAAAACCCCTGAGAGGACCTCATTATTGTTTGACAAGTTATTTGTATTGTTCTTTCATTGAGTTTTATCTGTTTAAAATTTACTTGCACATTTTCTGTGCTCGCCTCAAGGTTTTACCTTAGTTCATATTATTATTATTATTATATGTGTATTTTTTAAAGTATAATATGTAGCAAGCAAAGAAAAACTTAATGATTATTTTCTTTTATATATATAAATAAATGTTTAAACATGTCACGTGTATGTATATTATAATTGTCATATATTTGTAATGATAAAAAACCGTAATATTTTAAGTCAGTAAAAGTATCCATCTATCTATCTTAAAACATGGTGTCAGCTGTCAAATGGTGGGCTACTTTTAGTTTTTTTGACCAGAGTTCTGAGTGTTAACAGAGTCAAAGAAAATTGAAAAAATACATTTGACATTTTGTAAATGTGTGTTAAAAGTTAGAACGTTAGTTGCAGGAGTCTACGGGGAGTTGCATGTATCACGATATGTTAAAATAATTTAATATTGGCGTAAGGTTTTTATATCGAATAATATATTAATATCTCCTATGTATAATAGTCCACATGCCAGGAGGTTACCATCTCTGGTGGCAAATTCTTGTGAGGCTTTTTGAAATCTATGATACCTAACAAACTATATTTACCCTGCTAGACTTCTGCCCTTATTTTCGGCAAAACAGTTAAAAAAATAAAGAAATATCGCTGAAAACTGGAGATTATTTAAACAAAAGTTATTTGATGCATTTTAAAGCATATTCAGCTTAAAGCGTGTTATAGTAAACGAAAGTTTTGTAGCAACTGCTTAGTTTTTACTAAAACATCCTGGGCGAAATCTTTGGATTTTTATCAAAACATCAATAAATTAAAACTGGAATAATTTCATATCAAACAAAAGTACACTGCTGTATTGATGGAAAATATTTTTGTTTTGATATTAAATATAACGAATCTTCTTTTTGTTTGTTATTTGGCAGATGTTCAATATTTGACTTATTTTGCATATACAAGTACATACGAAGACATGTGGCACACAAACCAGGATCCGATGTTCGTATAAAGAAATCATAGAAAAATCTCTAAAATATATTATATTATTATAAAATCAAAAATTTAAAAGAAAATGATTGGACAGACGGTGGTCACATGATTCCCTATAAAAAAGCGTATTGACCTGAGGAAAGGCTAACAATGCATATTGACTTTTCGTATTGACTCGTAGGCGGGGCTAGAAAATGGTCACGAGCGAAAAGCGCTGGGGACGAATGATACAATGACGTATGTTAACTATCATCCAATCAAATTCGGCGTTACAACTGTGGTTCTGTCACAACAACCAAAATGGACGCCGACAGATTCGCAAAGTTATCGACTGAACAGAAAACTAAAATTTTAGAAGACGTGAATTCTGATAACACCAATATGTTTAATATGAAGGTCCACAATATGCTCCATCACAACCATGAAGGTCCACAATATGCTCCATCACAACCATAAAGGTCCACAATATGCTCCATCACAACCATGAAGGTCCACCATATGCTCCATCACAACCATAAAGGTCCACAATATGCTCCATCACAACCATGAAGGTCCACAATATGCTCCATCACAACCATAAAGGTCCACAATATGCTCCATCACAACCATAAAGGTCCACCATATGCTCCATCACCTGAGCCAAAAGCTCTTGTGAGCTATTGAGATCACTCTTTGTCGGTTGTTGTCAACTTTTTAAAGACACTTGGGTTAGAATTTTTCCCCTGGGATTTTATAATAAAACGATTATTGCCTTTTTAATATCGGTCAATACATTGTTTTATCGACCTGAGAAAAGGGATATTGACCTCGGACTTCGTCCGAGGTCAATATCCCTTTTCTTCGTCCGAGGTCAATATCCCTTTTCTCAGGTCGATAAAATAATTCGTCCGAGGTCAATATCCCTTTTCTCAGGTCGATAAAACAATGTATTGACCTCATCAAAAGGCAATAATTGTATATAATGGAATGCCCAGTTTGATCCGTTATTATAAATATTATTGTCTGCGTTTTGTTTATTTCTATTTTTAGCCACATTGCGTAGCAATTTCAGGCTGATAGTTTGGCGCTTTCCGTTGGCTGTCTGTTTGTCCGTCCGTCCGTCCGTCCGTCCGTAAGTTCATCTGCACATTTTGGTTAAAGGTTGTTTTTTCCTCATTTTTCAAAAACAAATTGTCGGAAAGCTTTGAAACTTGGCACACGTGTTCATTGTCATAATACACTGGGATATGAGAAGAACCATAACGCTGTCATGTATTTCACTTAAATTATCCCGCTCCCCTCATTTTACTTTTTACTTAGATTTGTTCAGTTAAAATGATGTATCCGGCGTTTGCACCACTGTTGGCGCTTCACTTGTTTATATTTTCTTAGCCATAACGTATCCTTATTTCAATAATATAAATCCGCGCTTTACGAATTGTTTGATTGCTTCAAATTATTTTCTCAATAATTTAGTTCATGTTAATTATTTATCAAAACAAACTATGAGTTTTTGTTTTATATATTTTATTAATTTTTAACAGACGAGTGAAACAAATACGCATTTGAAATTTGAAATAAATAGGTTTCAAAACACTATTTCCTTTTCAAAATTCCATCACAAATTCGTACTTTGCACAAAACATTCTCAAATTGCGTAGACACTTGATGCATATTTTAACCCCATGCGTAATTCCGGAATAGTCGTTCACAATTCCGGAATCGTCGAGCATTTTAAGAATTTTTACTTTGCACAGAGAATTTCCGGAACCGTCCATATTCTCACATTGCGTATAACAAATACACGAAACAAAATTCCTAATTACTCAGTTTTGTATCTTAACTAATTTTCTTATTTTAAATATATATTAGAATAGCTGTGTGATAAGTATTATGTTTTGACCAATAGTTTGTAAAATATTTATTTTTTGTATAAATTGTTAAATACTTTGAAAGTTACGCTGCTTTTATATGAAAACATGAAATGTGCTGATAAAACAAATAATAGCAATCGAAGCCCGTTTATTAAGTTATAAACTGCTTAATACTGGTACGAAATAATATAAAAATCATTTGACCCATTTACTGCAGATGTTCTACTATAATAAAATAAAACATGGTTAATCCAAATTCCTTTTAACTGAATATCATTTGAAATTTAAGTAACTGTAAATCAGAGCTAACATTAAGTATTTCCAAAATGTCTTTTGCAAACACATATGTAATGATAATGATAGGGAAACATGATGTCAAAATCATTTTAGTTGGCATATTATTTTAGTTGGCATATTTAGAATTCGAAACATCGAAAGCTGCAATAATTCGAAGTATTTAACAAAATTCAAAACCCAATTTAGAGTTTGCTTCAATTTGGAAAAAGTGCAATTAGAAAATCGGTGTTTGTAAAGCATTGCATGAAGTGCGTATATTTGTGTGTGATAATGCATTTGCTGGAAGAGGAATTGACTTTAATCCAGATGGAACGAGTATAACAATAATTATATCATTATTTCAGAAGTTAGTTAAAGATTGGACACTGACAACAGAAACTGTTGAAAAAACATTAGAACAGTTCATATGTCGAATATATTGTTCAAAGGTACGTCAGACAACTGATGTAAATGCGTTTCGGTACCAATCAGTTAGTGCAGTGGGAGGATACATTGATTAAACACAGATACAACTCTGTAAGACTTGTTTAAAGGGACACATGGTTACCTTGATTGCTTAAAACACATACTTATGAACTATTAGAACAGTGAAGAACACATTGCTTTTGCTCATTACTAACTGTTAATTGTATTACACCAATAATATATTTAAACCAGTGGTAAAATGATGAAGACAAATTGAAAATTCATTTTTTTTATTCAATTATATGTAAGCAGTTTAAAAGCCAAATGATATTAAATTAATAAATCGAGATGCTTTTAATGCCTGTTAATGCCTTCAAGATTGCCGTTTGTCCCTTTAACAAAACATTGTGAACGAGCCAAGTGTCAAGCTACGGTCTAGATAAGATGCTTGGACGCCACACAGGATATTAAATCGCTACCATATATGTTATGGGTGGACACAAACTGAAGATGGCGAATTCGAAATATAATGGATTGTCATGCAGCTTCTGATACCGTTTTAGAGTTACGTTCTTGCACGTGTACACGACATTGTAAACTACCGAAGATTGCTTAGCAAATGGTATAATGTGTACAGCCACATGCAAACACATTACATGTGATAATCAAGCAAACAATGATGATGGAAGATCATGACGACTAAAGTGAAGTGACACGTTTGTGTTTTATATCCAGTTTTAACTCAATACAGTATAATGGTATTTAATTAATAATTACAACTTGTGAATTATACTAATATTTTGTGCAAACTCCCGAATAAGCCATAGTCAATAGTATGACTAGCATCAACCGATAGTAAAACACATTTTATTATCAAAATACAGTGCTTTGGGGTGTATAGAATCATTGGTAGTAAAGAATCATTTCCTGTTTAAATTCAGTTTTCTCAGCTCATATATTTTAGATTATTTTAAAACTTTCCAGGCTTGAAGATATATCATATAAGCATACATTTATTCAACGGTGAAATTATTTGGGACATTTGTCCATGCAAAATATATCACTAGGTGCAGCACCTCTCAGAAAAAATACTACCTGAATGAAGTGTGTTTTTGAAACGAAAAATTCATACTGTCACAATAAACTCAGAAATAAATATTTGCTGTTTTAACAAATGCTAGGGACAAAAGTCAAAATGCAATCATCAATTAAGGTAACTTGTTAAAGTTTGGCACTTTTAAGGATTAAATGAAATTATGTAAATATTGGTGCAAAAACGCCTATTAAAATATCACAGTTTCAGGACAATAATTTTAGAAATTTTGCTATCATTCATCTAAAAGGGTAAATCTAAATCAGAAATTATATAAACATTTTCTTTTCATTTTAAAATTAGACGTTTAACCCAAGTGATTCTATACCCCCCAAAGCACTGTATATCGAATTTCAAAATAAAATGTGTAATGCATCACTATACTCAAATGGTGGTATCAAAATAGGATATTTTGAAAACACGGAGTGGCTCTAAATATTGGCTCTTTTCATAACTTAAGCTGTTAAAACTAGAAGTTTATCAGGGTTAAATAGTATCTAGGGATATCACCAGTATCAAAAATCATAATACGAATTTGCCACCTTGGGTGTAAGATTGATCAAATTTCGGGATCGGTCCCACGGTCTATAATGAAAAAAACACCGCATATTACAGAAAAAGCACTACAAGTCATAAGAAATGCTCCATGTATAATATCGCCTTTACATCAGA
>JAWPHD010024876.1:0-17959 GCA_037043455.1 Cyrtodaria siliqua | reverse complement strand
TGAAGAACTGAATATATATGTGTAAGAACGGAATATATATGCGTAAGAACGGAATATATATGCGTAAGAACGGAATATATATGTGTAAGAACGGAATATATATTTGTAAGAACGGAATATATATGTGTAAGAACTGAATATATATGTGTAAGAACGGAATATATATGCGTAAGAGCGGAATATGTATGTGTAATAACTGCATATATATGTGTAAGAACTGAATATATATGTGTAAGAACTGAATATATATGTGTAAGAACTGAATATATATGTGTAAGAACGGAATATATATGTGTAAGAACTGAATATATATGCATAAGAACGGAATATATATGGCTAAGAACTGAATATATATGCGTAAGAACGGAATATATATGCGTAAGAACGGAATATATATTTGTAAGAACGGAATAAATATGCGTAAGAACTGAGTATATATATGTAAGAACTGAATATATATGCGTAAGAACTGAATATATATGCGTAAGAACTGAATATATGACTAAAAATTGAATATATATGCGTAAGAACTGAATATATATGCGTAAGAACGGAATATATATGCGTAAGAACGGAATATATATGCGTAAGAACTGAATATATATGTGTAAGAACTGAATATATATGTGTAAGAACTGAATATATATGTGTAAGAACTGAATATATATGTGTAAGAACTGAATATACATGTGTAAGAACTGAATATACATGTGTAAGAACTGAATATATATGTGTAAGAACTGAATATATATGAGTAAGAACTGAATATATATTGCGTAAGAACGGAATATATATGCGTAAGAACGGAATATATATGCGTAAGAACGGAATATATATGCGTAAGAACGGAATATATATGTGTAAGAACTGAATATATATGCGTAACAATGGAATATATATGTGTAAGAACTGAATATATATGTGTAAGAACTGAATATATATGTGTAAGAACTGAATATATATGTGTAAGAACGGAATTTATATGCGTAAGAACGGAATATATATGTGTAAGAACTGAATATATATGTGAAATAACTGAATATATATGTGTAAGAGCTGAATATATATGTGTAAGAACTGAATATATGTGCGTAAGATCGGAATATAAATGCGTAAAAACGGAATATATATGTGTAAGAACTGAATTTATATGTGTAAGAACTGAATATATATGTGTAAGAACTGAATATATATGCGTAAGAACGGAATATATATGTGTAAGAACTGAATATATATGTGTAATAACTGAATATATATGTGTAAGAACTGAACGTATATGTGTAAGAACTGAATATATATGCGTAAGATCGGAATATATATCCGTAAGAATGGACTATATATGCGTAAGAATTGAATATATATGTGTAAGAACTGAATATATATGCGTAAGAACTGAATATATATGTGTAAGAACTGAATATATATGTGTAAGAACTGAATATACATGTGTAAGAACTGAATACATATGTGTAAGAACTGAATATATATGAGTAAGAACTGAATATATATGCGTAAGAACGGAATATATATGCGTAAGAACGGAATATATATGCGTAAGAGCGGAATATATATGCGTAAGAACGAAATATATATGCGTAAGAACAGAATATATATGTGTAAGAACTTGATATATATGCGTAACAATGGAATATATATGTGTAAGAACTGAATATATATGTGTAAGAACTGAATATATATGTGTAAGAACTGAATATATATGTGTAAGAACTGAATATATATGCATAAGAACGGAATATATATGCGTAAGAACGGAATATATATGCGTAAGAACGGAATACTGATTATATATGTGTAAGAACTGAATATAAATGTGTAATAACTGAATATATATGCGTAAGAACGGAATATATATGCGTAAGAACGGAATATATATGTGTAAGAACTGAATATATATGTGTAAGAACTGAATATATATGTGTAAGAGCTGAATATATATGTGTAAGAACTGAATGTATATGTGTAAGAACGGAATATATATGCGTAAAAACTGAGTATATATGTGTAAGAACTGAATATATATGCGTAAGAACTGAATATATATGTGTAAGAACTGAATATATGCGTAAGAACTGAATATATATGCGTAAGAACGGAATATATATTTGTAAGAACTGAATATATATGTGTAAGAACTGAATATATATGTTTAAGAACTTAATATATATGTGTAAGAACGGAATATATATGCGTAAGAACGAAATATATATGCGTAAGAACTGAATATATATGTGTAAGAACTGAATATATATGTGTAAGAACTGAATATATATGTGTAAGAACTGAATATATATGCGTAAGAACGGAATATATATGTGTAAGAACTGAATATATATGCGTAAGAATTGAATATATATGTGTAAGAACTGAAAATATATGTGTAAGAACTGAATATAAATGCATAAGAACGGAATATATATGTGTAAGAACTGAATATATATGTGTATGAACTGAATATATATGTGTAAGAGCTGAATACATATGCGTAAGAACTGAATATATATGTGTAAGAACGGAATATATATGTGTAAGAACTAAATATATATGCGTAAGAACGGAATATATATGTGTAAGAACTGAATATATATGTGTAAGAACTGAATATATATGTGTAATAGATGAATATATATGCGTAAGAACTGAATATATATGTGTAAGAACGGAATATATATGCGTAAGAACTGAGTATATATGTGTAAGAACTGAATATATATGCGTAAGAACTGAATATTTATGTGTAAGAACTGAATATATATGCGTAAGAACTGAATATAGGCATAAGAACTGAATATATATGCGTAGGAACGGAATATATATTTGTAAGAACTGAATATTTATGTGTAAGAACTGAATATATATGCGTAAGAACTGAATATATATGTGTAAGAACTGAATATATATGCGTAAGAACTGAATATATATGTGTAAGAACGGAATATATATGTGTAAGAACTGAATATATATGCATAAGAACGGAATATATATGCCTAGAAACTGAATATATATGCGTAAGAACTGAATATATATGCGTAAGAACTGAATATATATGCGTAAGAACGGAATATATATGCGTAAGAACTGAATATATATGTGTAAGAACTGAATATATATGTGTAAGAACTGAATATATATGCGTAAGAACGGAATAAATATGCGTAAAGAACTGGATATATATGTGTAAGAACTGAATATATATGTGTAAGAACTGAATATATATGTGTAAGAACTGAATATATAAGTGTAAGAACTGAATATATATGCGTAAGAACGGAATATATATGTGTAAGAACTGAATATATATGTGTAAGAACTGAATATATATGTGTAAGAACTGAATATATATCCGTAAGAACGGAATATATATGCGTAAGAACGGAATATATATGCGTAAGAACGGAATATATATGCGTAAGAACTGAATTTATATGTGTAAGAACTGAATATATATGTGTAAGAACTGAATATATATGCGTAAGAACGGAATATATATGTGTAAGAACTGAATATATATGTGTAATAACTGAATATATATGTGTAAGAACTGAATATATATGTGTAAGAACTGAATATATATCCGTAAGAATGGACTATATATGCGTAAGAACTGAATATATATGTGTAAGAACTGAATATATATGCGTAAGAACTGAATATATATGTGTAAGAACTGAATATATATGTGTAAGAACTGAATATATATGTGTAAGAACTGAATATACATGTGTAAGAACTGAAGACATATGTGTAAGAACTGAATATATATGAGTAAGAACTGAATATATATGCGTAAGAACGGAATATATATGCGTAAGAACGGAATAAATATGCGTAAGAGCGGAATATATATGCGTAAGAACGGAATATATATGCGTAAGAACAGAATATATATGTGTAAGAACTTGATATATATGCGTAACAATGGAATATATATGTGTAAGAACTGAATATATATGTGTAAGAACTGAATATATCTGTGTAAGAACTGAATATATATGTGTAAGAACTGAATATATATGCATAAGAACGGAATATATATGCGTAAGAACGGAATATATATGCGTAAGAACGGAATACTGATTATATATGTGTAAGAACTGAATATATATGTGTAAGAACTGAATATATATGCGTAAGAACGGACTATATATGCGTAAGAACGGAATATATATGTGTAAGAACTGAATATATATGTGTAAGAGCTGAATATATATGCGTAAGAACTGAATGTATATGTGTAAGAACGGAATATATATGCGTAAAAACTGAGTATATATGTGTAAGAACTGAATATATATGCGTAAGAACTGAATATATATGTGTAAGAACTGAATATATGCGTAAGAACTGAATATATATGCGTAAGAACGGAATATATATTTGTAAGAACTGAATATATATGTGTAAGAACTGAATATATATGTTTAAGAACTTAATATATATGTGTAAGAACGGAATATATATGCGTAAGAACGAAATATATATGCGTAAGAACTGAATATATATGTGTAAGAACTGAATATATATGTGTAAGAACTGAATATATATGTGTAAGAACTGAATATATATGCGTAAGAACGGAATATATATGCGTAAGAATTGAATATATATGTGTAAGAACTGAATATATATGTGCAAGAACTGAATATAAATGCATAAGAACGGAATATATATGTGTAAGAACTGAATATATATGTGTATGAACTGAATATATATGTGTAAGAGCTGAATATATATGCGTAAGAACTGAATATATATGTGTAAGAACGGAATATATATGTGTAAGAACTAAATATATATGCGTAAGAACGGAATATATATGTGTAAGAACTGAATATATATTTGTAAGAACTGAATATATATGTGTAATAGCTGAATATATATGCGTAAGAACTGAATATATATGTGTAAGAACGGAATATATATGCGTAAGAACTGAGTATATATGTGTAAGAACTGAATATATATGCGTAAGAACTGAATATTTATGTGTAAGAACTGAATATATATGCGTAAGAACTGAATATAGGCGTAAGAACTGAATATATATGCGTAGGAACGGAATATATATTTGTAAGAACTGAATATATATGTGTAAGAACTGAATATATATGCGTAAGAACTGAATATATATGTGTAAGAACTGAATATATATGCGTAAGAACTGAATATATATGTGTAAGAACGGAATATATATGTGTAAGAACTGAATATATATGCATAAGAACGGAATATATATGCCTAAGAACTGAATATATATGCGTAAGAACTGAATATATATGCGTAAGAACTGAATATATATGCGTAAGAACGGAATATATATGCGTAAGAACTGAATATATATGTGTAAGAACTGAATATACATGTGTAAGAACTGAATATATATGTGTAAGAACTGAATATATATGCGTAAGAACGGAATAAATATGCGTAAGAACTGGATATATATGTGTAAGAACTGAATATATATGTGTAAGAACTGAATATATATGTGTAAGAACTGAATATATATGTGTAAGAACTGAATATATATGCTTAAGAACGGAATATATATGTGTAAGAACTGAATATATATGCGTATGAACTGAATATATATGTGTAAGAACTGAATATATATGTGTCAGAACTGAATATATATGCGTAAGAGCTGAATATATATGCGTAAGAACTGAATATATATGTGTAAGAACGGAATATATATGTGTAAGAACTAAATATATATGCGGAAGAACGGAATATATATGTGTAAGAACTGAATATATATGTGTAAGAACTGAATATATATGTGCAAGAACTGAATATATATGTGTAATAGCTGAATATATATGCGTAAGAACTGAATATATATGTGTAAGAAGGGAATATATATGTGTAAGAACGGAATATATATGTGTAAGAACGGAATATATATGTGTAAGAACGGAATATATATGCGTAAGAACGGAATATATATGCATAAGAACGGAATATATATGTGTAAGAACTGAATACATATGTGTAAGAACGGAATATATATGCGTAAGAATGGAATATGTATGTGTAATAACTGCATATATATGTGTAAGAACTGAATATATATGTGTAAGAGCTGAATATATATGCGTAAGAACTGAATATATATGTGTAAGAACGGAATATATATGTGTAAGAACGGAATATATATGTTGAAGAACTGAATATATATGTTTAAGAACGGAATATAAATGCATAAGAACGGAATATATATGTGTAAAAACTGAATATATATGTGTATGAACTGAATATATATGTGTAAGAGCTGAATATATATGCGTAAGAACTGAATATATATGTGTAAGAACGGAATATATATGTGTAAGAACTAAATATATATGCGTAAGAACGGAATATATATGTGTAAGAACTCAATATATATGTGTAAGAACTGAATATATATGTGTAATAGCTGAATATATATGCGTAAGAACTGAATATATATGTGTAAGAACGGAATATATATGCGTAAGAACTGAGTATATATGTGTAAGAACTGAATATATATGCGTAAGAACTGAATATTTATGTGTAAGAACTGAATATATATGCGTAAGAACTGAATATAGGCGTAAGAACTGTATATATATGCGTAGGAACGGAATATATATTTGTAAGAACTGAATATATATGTGTAAGAACTGAATATATATGCGTAAGAACTGAATATATATGTGTAAGAACTGAATATATATGCGTAAGAACTGAATATATATGTGTTAGAACGGAATATATATGTGTAAGAACTGAATATATATGCATAAGAACGGAATATATATGCCTAAGAACTGAATATATATGCGTAAGAACTGAATATATATGCGTAAGAACTGAATATATATGCGTAAGAACGGAATATATATGCGTAAGAACTGAATATATATGTGTAAGAACTGAATATATATGTGTAAGAACTGAATATATATGTGTAAGAACTGAATATATATGCGTAAGAACGGAATAAATATGCGTAAGAACTGGATATATATGTGTAAGAACTGAATATATATGTGTAAGAACTGAATATATATGTGTAAGAACTGAATATATATGTGTAAGAACTGAATATATATGCGTAAGAACGGAATATATATGTGTAAGAACTGAATATATATGCGTATGAACTGAATATATATGTGTAAGAACTGAATATATATGTGTCAGAACTGAATATATATGCGTAAGAGCTGAATATATATGCGTAAGAACTGAATATATATGTGTAAGAACGGAATATATATGTGTAAGAACTAAATATATATGCGGAAGAACGGAATATATATGTGTAAGAACTGAATATATATGTGTAAGAACTGAATATATATGTGCAAGAACTGAATATATATGTGTAATAGCTGAATATATATGCGTAAGAACTGAATATATATGTGTAGGAAGGGAATATATATGTGTAAGAACGGAATATATATGTGTAAGAACGGAATATATATGTGTAAGAACGGAATATATATGCGTAAGAACGGAATATATATGCATAAGAACGGAATATATATGTGTAAGAACTGAATACATATGTGTAAGAACGGAATATATATGCGTAAGAATGGAATATGTATGTGTAATAACTGCATATATATGTGTAAGAACTGAATATATATGTGTAAGAGCTGAATATATATGCGTAAGAACTGAATATATATGTGTAAGAACGGAATATATATGTGTAAGAACGGAATATATATGTTGAAGAACTGAATATATATGTTTAAGAACGGAATATATATGCGTAAGAACGGAATATATATGCGTAAGAACGGAATATATATGTGTAAGAACGGAATATATATGCGTAAGAACGGAATATATATGTGTAAGAACGGAATATATATGTGTAAGAACTGAATATATATGTGTAAGAACGGAATATATATGCGTAAGAATGGAATATGTATGTGTAATAACTGCATATATATGTGTAAGAACTGAATATATATGTGTAAGAACTGAATATATATGTGTAAGAACTGAATATATATGTTGAAGAACTGAATATATATGTGTAAGAACGGAATATATATGCGTAAGAACGGAATATATATGCGTAAGAACGGAATATATATGTGTAAGAACGGAATATATATGTGTAAGAACTGAATATATATGCATAAGAACGGAATATATATGGCTAAGAACTGAATATATATGCGTAAGAACGGAATATATATGCGTAAGAACGGAATATATATGCGTAAGAACTGAATATATACGCGTAAGAACTGAATATATATGTGTAAGAACTGAATATAGATGTGTAAGAACTGAATATATATGTGTAAGAACTGAATATATTAGTGTAAGAACGGAATATATACATTTGTATGTGTAAGAACTGAATATATATGCATAAGAACGGAATATATATGCCTAAGAACTGAATATATATGCGTAAGAACGGAATATATATGCGTAAGAACGGAATATATATACGTAAGAACTGAATATATATGTGTAAGAACTGAATATATATGTGTAAGAACTGAATATATATGCGTAAGGACTGAATATATATGCCTAAGAACGGAATATATATGCGTAAGAACGGAATATATATGCGTAAGAACGGAATATATATGCATAAGAACGGAATATATATGCGTAAGAACGGAATATATATGTGTAAGAACGGAATATATATGTGTATGAACTGAATATATATGTGTAAGAACGGAATATATATGCGTAAGAATGGAATATGTTTGTGTAAGAACTGCATATACATGTGTAAGAACTGAATATATATGTGTAAGAACTGAATATATATGTGTAAGAACTGAATATATATGTGTAAGAACGGAATATATATGTGTAAGAACTGAATATATATGCATAAGAACGGAATATATATGCCTAAGAACTGAATATATATGCGTAAGAACGGAATATATAAGCATAAGAACGGAATATATATGCGAAAGAACTGAATATATATGTGTAAGAACTGAATATATATGTGTAAGAACTGAATATATATGTGTAAGAACTGAATATATATGCGTAAGAACGGAATATATATGCGTAAGAACGGAATATATATATGTGTAAGAACTGAATATATATGTGTAAGAACTGAATATATATGTGTAAGAACTGAATATATATGTGTAAGAGCTGAATATATATGCGTAAGAACTGAATGTATATGTGTTAGAACGGAATATATATGCGTAAAAACTGAGTATATATGTGTAAGAACTGAATATATATGCGTAAGAACTGAATATATATGTGTAAGAACTGAATATATACGTAAGAACTGAATATATATGCGTAAGAACGGAATATATATTTGTAAGAACTGAATATATATGTGTAAGAACTGAATATATATGTTTAAGAACTGAATATATATGTGTAAGAACGGAATATATACGCGTAAGAACGGAATATATATGCGTAAGAACTGAATATATATGTGTAAGAACTGAATATATATGTGTAAGAACTGAATATATATGCAAGAACGGAATATATATGCGTAAGAACGGAATATATATGTGTAAGAACTGAATATATATGTGTAAGAACTGAATATATATGTGAAAGAACTGAATATATATGTGTAAGAGCTGAATATATATGCGAAAGAACTGAATATATATGTGTATAAGCGGAATATATATGCGTAAGAACTGAGTATGTATGTGTAAGAACTGAATATATATGCGTAAGAACTGAATATATATGTGAAAGAACTGAATATATATGTGTAAGAACTGAATATATATGTGTAAGAACTGAATATATATGTTTAAGAACTGAATATATATGCAAGAACGGAATATATATGCGTAAGAACGGAATATATATGTGTAAGAACTGAATATATATGTGTAAGAACGGAATTTATATGCGTAAGAACGGAATATATATGTGTAAGAACTGAATATATATGTGAAATAACTGAATATATATGTGTAAGAGCTGAATATATATGTGTAAGAACTGAATATATGTGCGTAAGATCGGAATATATATGCGTAAGAACGGAATATATATGTGTAAGAACTGAATTTATATGTGTAAGAACTGAATATATATGTGTAAGAACTGAATATATATGCGTAAGAACGGAATATATATGTGTAAGAACTGAATATATATGTGTAATAACTGAATATATATGTGTAAGAACTGAATATATATGTGTAAGAACTGAATATATATGCGTAAGATCGGAATATATATCCGTAAGAATGGACTATATATGCGTAAGAACTGAATATATATGTGTAAGAACTGAATATATATGCGTAAGAACTGAATATATATGTGTAAGAACTGAATATATATGTGTAAGAACTGAATATATATGTGTAAGAACTGAATATACATGTGTAAGAACTGAATACATATGTGTAAGAACTGAATATATATGAGTAAGAACTGAATATATATGCGTAAGAACGGAATATATATGCGTAAGAACGGAATATATATGAGTAAGAGCGGAATATATATGCGTAAGAACGGAATATATATGCGTAAGAACAGAATATATATGTGTAAGAACTTGATATATATGCGTAACAATGGAATATATATGTGTAAGAACTGAATATATATGTGTAAGAACTGAATATATATGTGTAAGAACTGAATATATATGTGTAAGAACTGAATATATATGCATAAGAACGGAATATATATGCGTAAGAACGGAATATATATGCGTAAGAACGGAATACTGATTATATATGTGTAAGAACTGAATATATATGTGTAAGAACTGAATATATATGCGTAAGAACGGAATATATATGCGTAAGAACGGAATATATATGTGTAAGAACTGAATATATATGTGTAAGAACTGAATATATATGTGTAAGAGCTGAATATATATGCGTAAGAACTGAATGTATATGTGTAAGAACGGAATATATATGCGTAAAAACTGAGTATATATGTGTAAGAACTGAATATATATGCGTAAGAACTGAATATATATGTGTAAGAACTGAATATATGCGTAAGAACTGAATATATATGCGTAAGAACGGAATATATATTTGTAAGAACTGAATATATATGTGTAAGAACTGAATATATACGTTTAAGAACTTAATATATATGTGTAAGAACGGAATATATATGCGTAAGAACGAAATATATATGCGTAAGAACTGAATATATATGTGTAAGAACTGAATATATATGTGTAAGAACTGAATATATATGCGTAAGAACGGAATATATATGTGTAAGAACCGAATATATATGCGTAAGAATTGAATATATATGTGTTAGAACTGAATATATATGTGTAAGAACTGAATATAAATGCATAAGAACGGAATATATATGTGTAAGAACTGAATATATATGTGTATGAACTGAATATATATGTGTAAGAGCTGAATATATATGCGTAAGAACTGAATATATATGTGTAAGAACGGAATATATATGTGTAAGAACTAAATATATATGCGTAAGAACGGAATATATATGTGTAAGAACTGAATATATATGTGTAAGAACTGAATATATATGTGTAATAGCTGAATATATATGCGTAAGAACTGAATATATATGTGTAAGAACGGAATATATATGCGTAAGAACTGAGTATATATGTGTAAGAACTGAATATATATGCGTAAGAACTGAATATTTATGTGTAAGAACTGAATATATATGCGTAAGAACTGAATATAGGCGTAAGAACTGAATATATATGCGTAGGAACGGAATATATATTTGTAAGAACTGAATATATATGTGTAAGAACTGAATATATATGCGTAAGAACTGAATATATATGTGTAAGAACTGAATATATATGCGTAAGAACTGAATATATATGTGTAAGAACGGAATATATATGTGTAAGAACTGAATATATATGCATAAGAACGGAATATATATGCCAAAGAACTGAATATATATGCGTAAGAACTGAATATATATGCGTAAGAACTGAATATATATGCGTAAGAACGGAATATATATGCGTAAGAACTGAATATATATGTGTAAGAACTGAATATATATGTGTAAGAACTGAATATATATGTGTAAGAACTGAATATATATGCGTAAGAACGGAATAAATATGCGTAAGAACTGGATATATATGTGTAAGAACTGAATATATATGTGTAAGAACTGAATATATATGTGTAAGAACTGAATATATATGTGTAAGAACTGAATATATATGCGTAAGAACGGAATATATATGTGTAAGAACTGAATATATATGCGTATGAACTGAATATATATGTGTAAGAACTGAATATATATGTGTCAGAACTGAATATATATGCGTAAGAGCTGAATATATATGCGTAATAACTGAATATATATGTGTAAGAACGGAATATATATGTGTAAGAACTAAATATATATGCGGAAGAACGGAATATATATGTGTAAGAACTGAATATATATGTGTAAGAACTGAATATATATGTGCAAGAACTGAATATATATGTGTAATAGCTGAATATATATGCGTAAGAACTGAATATATATGTGTAAGAAGGGAATATATATGTGTAAGAACGGAATATATATGTGTAAGAACGGAATATATATGTGTAAGAACTGAATATATATGCGTAAGAACGGAATATATATGCATAAGAACGGAATATATATGTGTAAGAACTGAATACATATGTGTAAGAACTGAATGTATATGCGTAAGAATGGAATATGTATGTGTAATAACTGCATATATATGTGTAAGAACTGAATATATATGTGTAAGAGCTGAAAATATATGCGTAAGAACTGAATATATATATGTAAGAACGGAAAATATATGTGTAAGAACGGAATATATATGTTGAAGAACTGAATATATATGTTTAAGAAAGGAATATATATGCGTAAGAACGGAATATATATGCGTAAGAACTGAATATATATGCGTAAGAACTGAATATATATGCGTAAGAACGGAATATATATGCGTAAGAACTGAATATATATGTGTAAGAACTGAATATATATGTGTAAGACCTGAATATATATGTGTAAGAACTGAATATATATGCGTAAGAACGGAATAAATATGCGTAAGAACTGGATATATATGTGTAAGAACTGAATATATATGTGTAAGAACTGAATATATATGTGTAAGAACTGAATATATATGTGTAAGAACTGAATATATATGCGTAAGAACGGAATATATATGTGTAAGAACTGAATATATATGCGTATGAACTGAATATATATGTGTAAGAACTGAATATATATGTGTCAGAACTGAATATATATGCGTAAGAGCTGAATATATATGTGTAAGAACGGAATATATATGCGTAAGAACGGAATATATATGTGTAAGAACGGAATATATATGTGTAAGAACTGAATATATATGTGTAAGAACGGAATATATATGCGTAAGAATGGAATATGTATGTGTAATTACTGCATATATATGTGTAAGAACTGAATATATATGTGTAAGAACTGAATATATATGTGTAAGAACTGAATATATATGTTGAAGAACTGAATATATATGTGTAAGAACGGAATATATATGCGTAAGAACGGAATATATATGCGTAAGAACGGAATATATATGTGTAAGAACGGAATATATATGTGTAAGAACTGAATATATATGCATAAGAACGGAATATATATGGATAAGAACTGAATATATATACGTAAGAACGGAATATATATGCGTAAGAACGGAATATATATGCGTAAGAACTGAATATATATGTGTAAGAACTGAATATATACGCGTAAGAACTGAATATATATGTGTAAGAACTGAATATAGATGTGTAAGAACTGAATATATATGTGTAAGAACTGAATATATTAGTGTAAGAACGGAATATGTACATTTGTATGTGTAAGAACTGAATATATATGCATAAGAACGGAATATATATGCCTAAGAACTGAATATATATGCGTAAGAACGGAATATATATGCGTAAGAACAGAATATATATACGTAAGAACTGAATATATATGTGTAAGAACTGAATATATATGTGTAAGAACTGAATATATATGCGTAAGGACTGAATATATATGCCTAAGAACGGAATATATATGCGTAAGAACGGAATATATATGCGTAAGAACGGAATATATATGCATAAGAACGGAATATATATGCGTAAGAACGGAATATATATGTGTAAGAACAGAATATATATGTGTATGAACTGAATATATATGTATAAGAACGGAATATATATGCGTAAGAATGGAATATGTATGTGTAAGAACTGCATATACATGTGTAAGAACTGAATATATATGTGTAAGAACTGAATATATATGTGTAAGAACTGAATATATATGTGTAAGAACGGAATATATATGTGTAAGTACTGAATATATATGCATAAGAACGGAATATATATGCCTAAGAACTGAATATATATGCGTAAGAACGGAATATATAAGCATAAGAACGGAATATATATGCGAAAGAACTGAATATATATGTGTAAGAACTGAATATATATGTGTAAGAACTGAATATATATGTGTAAGAACTGAATATATATGCGTAAGAACGGAATATATATGCGTAAGAACGGAATATATATATGTGTAAGAACTGAATATATATGTGTAAGAACTGAATATATATGTGTAAGAACTGAATATATATGTGTAAGAGCTGAATATATATGCGTAAGAACTGAATGTATATGTGTTAGAACGGAATATATATGCGTAAAAACTGAGTATATATGTGTAAGAACTGAATATATATGCGTAAGAACGGAATATATATGTGTAAGAACTGAATATATACGTAAGAACTGAATATATATGCGTAAGAACGGAATATATATTTGTAAGAACTGAATATATATGTGTAAGAACTGAATATATATGTTTAAGAACTGAATATATATGTGTAAGAACGGAATATATACGCGTAAGAACGGAATATATATGCGTAAGAACTGAATATATATGTGTAAGAACTGAATATATATGTGTAAGAACTGAATATATATGCGAGAACGGAATATATATGCGTAAGAACGGAATATATATGTGTAAGAACTGAATATATATGTGTAAGAACTGAATATATATGTGAAAGAACTGAATATATATGTGTAAGAGCTGAATATATATGCGAAAGAACTGAATATATATGTGTATAAACGGAATATATATATGCGTAAGAACTGAGTATATATGTGTAAGAACTGAAAATATATGCGTAAGAACTGAATATATATGTGAAAGAACTGAATATATATGTGTAAGAACTGTACATATATGTGTAAGAACTGAATATATATGTGTAAGAACGGAATATATATGTGTAAGAACTGAATATATATGCGTAAGAACGAAATATATATGTGTAAGAACTGAATATATATGTGTAAGAACTGAATATATATGTGTAAGAACTGAATATATATGCGTAAGAACGGAATATATATGCGTAAGAACGGAATATATATGCGTAAGAACGGAATATATATGCATAAGAACGGAATATATATGCGTAAGAACGGAATATATATGTGTAAGAACTGAATATATATGTGTAAAAACTGAATATATATGTTTAAGAACTGAATATGTATGCGTAAGAACTGAATATATGCGTAAGAACTGAATATATGCGTAAGAACTGAATATATATGCGTAAGAACGGAATATATATTTGTAAGAACGGAATATATATGTGTAAGAACTGAATATATATGTGAAACAACTGAATATGTATGTGTAATAATTGAATATATATGTGTAAATACTGAATATATATGTGTAAGAACTGAATATATATGCGTAAGAACTGAATATATATGTGTAAGAACTGAATATATTTGTGTAAGAACTGAATATATATGTGTAAGAACTGAATATATATGTGTAATAGCTGAATATATATGCGTAAGAACTGAATATATATGTGTAAGAACGGAATATATATGCGTAAGAACTGAGTATATATGTGTAAGAACTGAATATATATGCGTAAGAACGGACTATATATGTGTAAGAACGGAATATATATGTGTAAAAACTGAATATATATGTGTAAGAACTGAATATGTATGCGTAAGAACTGAATATATGTGTAAGAACTGAATATATGCGTAAGAACTGAATATATATGCGTAAGAACGGAATATATATTTGTAAGAACGGAATATATATGTGTAAGAACTGAAAATATATGTGAAACAACTGAATATATATGTGTAAGAACTGCATATATATGCGTAAGAACTGAATATATATGTGTAAGAACTGAATATATTGTGTAAGAACTGAATATATATGTGTAAGAACTGAATATATATGTGTAATAGCTGAATATATATGCGTAAGAACTGAATATATATGTGTAAGAACGGAATATATATGCGTAAGAACTGAGTATATATGTGTAAGAACTGAATATATATGCGTAAGAACGGAATATATATGTGTAAGAACGGAATATATATGTGTAAAAACTGAATATATATGTGTAAGAAACTGAATATGTATGCGTAAGAACTGAATATATGCCTAAGAACTGAATATATGCGTAAGAGCTGAATATATATGCGTAAGAACGGAATATATATGTGTAAGAACTGAATATGTATGCGTAAGAACTGAATATATGCCTAAGAACTGAATATATGCGTAAGAGCTGAATATATATGTGTAAGAACTGAATATATATGTGAAACAACTGAATATATATGTGTAATAATTGAATATATATGTGTAAGAACTGAATATATAAGTGTAAGAACTGAATATATTTGCGTAAGAACTGAATATATATGTGTAAGAACTGAATATATTTGTGTAAGAACTGAACTGAATATATATGTGTAAGAACTGAATATATATGTGTAAGAGCTGAATATATATGCGTAAGAACTGAATATATATATGTGTAAGAACGGAATATATATGCGTAAGAACTGAGTATATATGTGTAAGAACTGAATATATATGCGTAAGAACTGAATATATATGTGTAAGAACTGAATATATATGTGTAAGAACTGAATATATATGTTTAAGAACTGAATATATATGTGTAAGAACGGAATATATATGTGTAAGTACTGAATATATATGTGTAAGAACTGAATATATATGTGTAAGAACTGAATATATATGTGTAATAGCTGAATATATATGCGTAAGAACTGAATATATATGTGAGGGAACGGAATATATATGTGTAAGAACGGAATATATATGTTGAAGAACTGAATATATATGTGTAAGAACGGAATATATATGCGTAAGAACGGAATATATGCGTAAGAACGGAATATATATGTGTAAGAACGGAATATATATGCGTAAGAACGAATATATATGTGTAAGAACGGAATATATATGTGTAAGAACTGAATATATATGTGTAAGAACGGAATATATATGCGTAAGAATGGAATATGTATGTGTAATAACTGCATATATATGTGTAAGAACTGAATATATATGTGTAAGAACTGAATATATGTGTTAGAACTGAATATATATGTGTAAGAACGGCATATATATGTGTAAGAACTGAATATATATGCATAAGAACGGAATATATATGGCTAAGAACTGAATATATATGTGTAAGAACTGAATATATATGAGTAAGAACGGAATATATATGTGTAAGAACGGAATATATATGTGTAAGAACTGAATATATATGTGTAAGAACGGAATATATATGCGTAAGAATGGAATATGTATGTGTAAGAACTGAATATATATGTGTAAGAACTGAATATATATGTTTAAGAACTGAATATATATTTGTAAGAACGGAATATATATGCGTAAGAACGGAATATATATGCGTAAGAACTGAATATATATGTGTAAGAACTGAATATATATGTGTAAGAACTGAATATATATGTGTAAGAACTGAATATATATGCGTAAGAACGGAATAAATATGCGTAAGAACTGGATATATATG
>JAWPHD010024875.1:0-17962 GCA_037043455.1 Cyrtodaria siliqua | reverse complement strand
CGTTTATCAAACCTCTATGTGTTCGGGTCATATAATAATGTGTATGTATTAGTTAAAAGTAAAGATTTATTAACAGGTTCTTAAACTACACGTGACTGAATATGCGTAAAACGAATTATGAGTTGGTAACTCTTAATTCGACGCTCCAATTTTGGGGGTTTAGCCTGGGTAGTTATAGCCGTTTACAGTGTGTCTACACAGTTTGGATTCTCAGAATATATAAGTTATATATACTCGGTAAAAAAAGTTTTGGACCAGGGTATATAAAGTCATATAAAAATAAAACTAGTGGATACAATTTAAGTACCTTTATTTAGTAACCAAGGTCTACCCTACCCGGTTAATTTGATACCAGAAACATTAAATTCCAAACAAGATTTGATTTTAAAAATATATCGCGAACACACAAAGGGTCTGTAAAAATTTTTGCAAAGTACATACAAAGTAACAGTTACGGACACATTCGAGTAACCAATAAAATGATTATTATTTTTTCGCAAACTTTCACTGTAAACGATAATTATTGTTGATTGTTGATCTATTGTGAATTATCGACTGAGATAATAAGGGTTATGGTCGAATGTCATGGTTCAGCAATCATTGTACGGGTTCGAACACTGCCATGGTCCAAAAGTTCTTTTACAGAGTATATATACTTTATCGTCAGTAGGTTTAGAAATTGAAATATTAGGCTGTTGTTGGCGGTATAGCTACTTTAATACCGTAACGCATAAATAGGTTCAATTAACCTATATATACATTTACTGTCTTAATCGTAGCCCGAACTGTAATATTTGTGTGGATTTCGGAAATTTGCATTGGTGACTACTCCTTGTATTTGGTGTTTACAATACGCGCCTTTGTTTGGCTACATATTGCCAATGTACAGTTTCTGTTAGAACCCTGCATCTACTTCTGTTACATATACTCTATTAACGCTATTATTATTCGGTCACGGGATTTTGTTCAGGGCATCCTCCTATTTCATTTTAGATTGCGATCTGTTTAAGGACATCCGAAAAATATATATTAAAAAATATTTTTGGAATGACCGAGCATGTTCAAATTAAAAGAACTTTCTTTTTTTTTTTTACAGCAAACATGAAAAAGAAATTAAAAATTTAAGTGTGTATATTTTTAAAGCATTTGAAATAAGAAAAACGCTAATGAATTGATTTGATGTAATTGTAATTCCATGTCTCATTTTCTCCTTCTCAACTGTAATGTTTTGTGCTATTTTAATATTGTAATATTTTATTTTCGCATAGTCATGTATATTTGTGTGTGGTTATTTTGTCACGCTTGAAAATTCAAATAGAGCATTTTTGATTGTGTTTGAAACGTATGTGTATGTGGTTATATGTTCATGACATGGATATGATTAAGTATAATACATCAACCATAACATTGATATATTTATATATGTTTAGTCACCTTCTCCGTGAAATTTTAAATGGAAATTCTGACGTGTTCATGTGTTTTGTTTTTATTTTTGTTTTCTGTTTGTGTTCTCTAAAATGAAGTAAACAGTATAACTGTGTTTATTTTTGCATCTGATATTTTTAAATACATGTATGTACGGATCTTGCTACGTCTGTTAAAATGTATATGTATACTATTGTATGATCACATGGGCCTATGGCTTACTGATTTTGAAATAAATGGCTTCTATATATTTTCACATAAATAGAATCTCTACCACAAAACCGCATATTTATTGATAAGTTTTGATAACGGCCATTTCGAGGCATATTTATTTAAACAAATTATCTTCGATAACAACCATTTCGAGACGGGCAAGCAAGCAAACTATTCAGTAGTCCTTGAAGTTTCCGCGTCAATGCACAAATGCATTTGAATCTTGACTTTGTACGATTAATGCTCTCAGACAGAAACTCTAGGGATTAATCTTCGATAGCGGCAGACATTGGATCTGATCTGATAGGGGAGCCCTGTGTCAATACTAATGTCTGTCTGTGTCAATACTAATGTCTGTCCATTTGAGTTTACTTGATGCGAAGATTAATCTCCAAATATAGAATCGGAAATGAGGACTAACAGGTACGGAAATATACTGAGTAAAATAAATTTAGCACACAAAGCACATGCTATTTCCATAGACGAGATACAAAGCCGTGTATATTCGGGGTCAACGATAAAGTGACATAGATATGTCCAATAATAATGCTACACAGTTATTTGTAAACAAAGTCGGTGATAAAAAAAGAGCAAATATGATGGGAATATACTAAGTAATCGAAAATAGTTCTCATTTCAATGAAAATGGAGGTAATTTTTAAATTACGAAATTTGGAATGTTTTTGTGGGAGAATAACAATCGTTTGTAAACACGTTTTTAAACAATGACAGATAATACGGAACAAATGTTTAAAACTCTTAATTGGCTCCCAGTCCAAAGACTGGTTCAATACCATACATGTATTATGGTGTATAAATATCAAAATAAACAAACACCTAAATACATTGATAGCATGCTCTCAAAATCTTCAACAACTCAAGGACGAAATTTAAGATCTTCCACAAATGATACACTGCACATTCCAATAAAGCATTTTCAATATGCTGTCCACAGGAATGGAATAAACTTCTTCATGAAATACGACTTACAAAATCATTACGTTCATTTAAAAAGGTTACTGAAAACACATCTTATGTCCTCAACTGCTATATAATTTCAAAAGTATGTATACTATCAGTGTGGGTCTGGTACAGCATCAATGTTTTAACGACACAAAGTCTTAAGAAATCATAAAAGTTATATATTTTAAGTGCACATGTAAAGTTATAGACTTGCCTACAAAGAGTAGTTGTTGTGTGTGTGATAGGGTCTGAATAGGTCAGTATCAGTACTATTACCAGTGCTCTCCAGAAAATATGAAGTAGTAGATGAACACATAATTGTAGTAGGCGCAGTTGCACACAATGCGAGATGCGAAGCGGCTCGCTTGAGCGGCGAGGGTGTGGGTGTGGGAGGGGTGTCCCCTGCAACTAGGTGTTGTTTTTTTGACGGTGCAAAATGGTGCGTTCTGGTGCATTTTACACTCATTTTTCATTGGTCTGTAAGGACACTTTTATATGTACAAAGATAAATAATTCTAAATATCTGGGTTTTTGTGTTTTTTTTGTATATTTGAGAAAAGTAGCCGGCGTTAGGTTCTAGAGTAATAGGCGATATCGCCGGCCGACGGGGCTTCTGGAGAACACTGTTAATTATGCAAACATAAACTAATATAATTACAATAAAACATCAATGTTGGAAGGTTCAGTGGATCAGCTTGTATGTTTAGTCTGCTGGGCTAGATAACATTGATTACATACTTTCATATATATAATACAATAAAACATCAATGTTGGACGGTTCAGTGGATCAGCTTGTATGTTTCGTCTGCTGGGCTAGATAACATGTATTACATACTTAAATGTTTTTTCGGTATATTATTTTAAAAGAACGAATTATTAATTGAAAACATCATTCCGTGACAGCTTAGGAGATCAGCTTGTACGTTTCGTCAACTGGGCTTGATTACAAGGAAGTTTATTTATAAAGAAATGTTGTAAAACATATACTTAGTTATACTTAGTTCAAATCTAGTTATTGGATAGTATGATTGTAAACATGCGTAAAGTGCTGCTGTCTTGTGCTAAATCAGGCATACACATACTAGTGTTTGGACTGGTGGTTTAACCAACACTAAGTAGAATGCAGTGGTTCGTATTTGTGTATTACTATATACATGATATAACAAGGCTGACCCTGTCGAAAAAATAAAATAGGTATGATATTTCAATCAGAAACTATTTCTCAAGATCACTTGCATATTCAATCAATATACCATCACTTTTAATTGTTATGATCATCTTACAGCAGTATTTATTGTGTTGTTTAAATGATTTGTTATATATGCAATTTGACAACTTGATTACCAATGTATTACCTACGTCATTCACAATATCTGCACGTGTACAATGTTCACTTACTTGACAATATGTACGTAAAGTTTTAAAATGTAATTCTTAAAATTTTAATATTTATATTGCTAAAAACATATACAATTGACGAGTTTTAAACATTAGTTTTATATTGTATACACATCACCTAAAGGTTGAATAAGTCTTAATCAAATACCACATTTTTAGAAAAATCATGACGTTATTAGACATATTTTATTCATTTTATTCTTTTTATACCGGCATTGTTTTAATCATGTTTGTTTGAACTGTAAATTTATTCTATTTTGTCTGAGGACCATATTTTAGACTGGCTTGTAGACAAATATGTTATCCTCTACTACAGAAACGACAATTCTTGTCAATATTAAATTTGTTCAAAGCATAACGTTTGCATAATGAAAGAAGTTGTTTTTAATATGGGAGGGAATTCTCTACTTCGTTTAGAAAATAATAAAATAAAAATTTTGCTTCGAAATTCACAACCTTACCTAGCATTTCTAATATCTTCAAACAATTATATCAATGTTAATCTGTTTACTAAAAAGTCGTGCTAAATATTTTTGTTCAGTATATAGTTGAAGCGGAATTGAAAACGTTTACAAGTGGACGATACAATATAAAAATCAATTAAAGATTTTTTTCAATTTAGAACTGGCTTTTTGCATTTAGCGATAACATTAGGATGCTTGGGTCTTTTATGAGGAAGATGTTGTTATTGTTATTATACCTCACGTAAGACGCCCATGCTAAATCCCCATGGACAACAATATATAATTTCTTACTATCTCACGCGAGGGTGGTAGTACAGGGTGATAGTAAATCGCCGGGTGATAGTAAAAAATTATCACATGCGCAGCTTTGATGAGCGCTGTTTCGGTGACGTCATCGGCTCAGTATGGTGAAATTGCTATTTTTAACTCATCATAACTTTAAAAGTACTTGACCGATTTCAATAAACTACGACTCATTTTCTTAGTTACGTTATTTCCGATCTAACGATTAAACATTCATAGCAACTTTTAGAAAAAAATAGTTTTTTTCAAAAGGAATCTGGCAAAGTGAAATCAGTACTGAAAATGAATCTTGTTTTTGCCCAAGGAGATTTCGGTATAATGAAATAAATATCACTTTCATGAGAGGGTGATAATTCATTTCCAAACAGTATTATATAAATATCACATTCCTGAGAGGGTGATAGTAAGAATGTTCACCCTGAGGATATGATTATCGCCCGAGGCGCCAACTTCTTAGTTCTTACTATCACCCTCTCATGAATGTGATATTTATATAATACTGTTTGGAAATGAATTAGTTATAGTTTAATCTAACTTATAATATACACTAAACCGAATTGCTAAGTACCTACCTAAGAATATGTCAATAAAATTCTTATTGTTTTGTGTATTTTGAGCTTGATTAGAGATACGGTTAAACTGAAAAATAACGACTGTAAATCGTCTGCTCTGATTGCATGAACATATTTTAAAACTTTTAAGTCAATGTGTTTTCTTAGAAATAAGATATAACACTTATACAACTGGGTATATATGATTGTATTAAGTATTTCGAATTAGTGAAGCTTTCGATGTTCCTAATTCTAAAAAATATGCCAGTTAAAATTATTCTGACATCATGTTTTACTAGCATTACCACTACAAATGCGTTTGCAAAAGATTTTTTCGAAATATTTAATGTTAACGCTGAATTACAGTTACTTGAATTTCAAACAATATTCAATTTAAGGGGAGGTAATTTAAGATTATCCATATTTCAGTTTTTTATAGACGGAGAATCTGCGATAAATGGGTCAAATTTTTATGTTTTTTTTCTATTATTTCATACCAATTTTAAGAATTGTATATCTTTAAGCGATCTTTGACTCATGTTATGTGTTTTATCTGCACATTTCATGTTTTCATATAAAGGGAGGGTAACTCTCAAAAGATGAAACAATTTAAACAAAATATGTTTTACAAACTATGGGTCAAAACAAAATACTTATCACATATCTATTCTAAAATATATTTCAAATAAGAAAGTTAGTTAAGATACAAAACTGAGTAATTAGGAATTGTGTTCGGTGTATATTACTTACCAAAATTATTTAATAAACTTAACAGATGGTCAAAAACAAAGTTTAGCAAAAGCATATGAAAACACACGTGAATTAACACTAAGGTTAAAAAACAACCAACTAATTGGAATTTTCCTTTCTGTTGGAATCAATTCAAATTGAAAAAAAAAAAAAATCTATAAGCGATGGGCGTGGACTGGATATAAATATATCAAAATCACAATTGAGATGTCATTCTAAAAACGGAGGCTTTTTGGGAGCATTAGCTGGTTTGTTAATGAAAGGAGCAATTTGGAAATCGCCGAACACTATAAGTACAAAAAATATTGCAGTCTCGGTTTGATTGAGACTGTTCGTGAACGGTAGTGAAACGTGCTTGCTACCGTTCACGCTCTCTAGCTCGGGTAGAGCAGAACTCAATATTTAAAATGTCTATAGCACAACAGTTTGAGACATCCCGAAGACGGTATTCATATGAGGGTGAACATGGAACCTTCAATGAGGTATTTTCACATCATTCCATGGCCAGCGGCGTATGGTCCCAGGTTCTAACAAAACGCTTTGCCCTAAACGAGAGCAAATAAAGGGCGAAATAAACACAATGTATTTGAGACAGGTTTGAGTGTAGTAAAAACAAATAATAATTGAATTGAATTGAATGTTGTTTAACGGCTCATCAACACAGTATAGGTTATTTAGAGCCGCCCCAGAGAGAGGGGAAGGATACATAGGAATCCGGGAACCTGCCCTACTCTTATTATCGAATAGATTCCTATGGTTCTTTAACGTGCTCGGAGGATAGACCGACACACGGGACCGCCCGGTTTACGTCCCCATCCGACGGACGGGGATAAGTAATAATAAAATGATGCAAAAAAACAACAAGATATTTGACAGAATAGACTTCATATGTTGCTATTTCTTGCCGTGTATATATGTATTGTGTTGTACCTGTATAGTTAATGGTGTTTTGCAATAAATAACTATTGTAAGGTATTTACCTTATTCTCATAGCACCGGCAATGATGAAGAACGTTCCAATGACTGCTGAGCACGTGGCAATGACGACTACCTGCGTTCGACTGAGACCTGAAAATATACACAAGGCAAACATAATAATTAACATTTGGTCCTTGTAGTTACTTTTGTATCTGAAAAACAAACCTCTCTGTAAAAATTACTGCAATGCTGCCGTAACAAAAATATTACTGAAATCTGAACAGCTTGACAATTTGTTGTTTTATGATTAATGAATTGAAAATAAATATTTCTTTGAAAAAGGAGAGACTTGACAAGGTTAAGTATAGACGAATGGCAAGGGAGAACTAAAATATGTTGCTTTTTCTATAGACGAAATAATTGATTCTGGTAAAGCAACGTTTAGCAAAACATTACGGCAGTATATATTGACAGACGTAATCTTGCAGGATGTTATGCATTTAGTCTAGATCATCGGGACGCTTGCTTATTTTAAAGACAAACGTCTAGACGCTTTCTTCGAATACTGTTTTCGAAGCGGCAGCCAGTTTACCGAAATTCTGGTATCGTTTCTGGTTGGCTGACACAAACACACCGGACAGAACGACAGAAAGACAGTTCACTATTTCATAATTAATACATAAAAAAGAGGAAAACTTCATCATTATATCGACGAACTACATGTGGATGGTAACATAAATTATAATTATGGACATGTGGATCCGGTTATGATTTATTTCTGCACAACGGGTCAAGACGTTTGTTTTAAAATCAAGCGTCGAAGACGATCAAGACTATATGAATTAAGGCTTTACGGCCATTAATAGACTGATTATGAATTATTAATGGCGATCATGAAACAGAGACCGGTGAACAATCCGGGATTAGTGTCGCTGATCATTTATTGCACACCATAAGATGCTTATTTCGTGGTTCCACCAAAACGCAATTTCCGCAATATCCCTTATACTTATGCGAATGGAATAATACATATTCCAGACGATTGCATATTTGGTTTAAACAATATTCAAATCGTTGCCTAAGATGCTTATTTGTGATATGTCTAAGTAGATATCAATGACTCGTTATGTCTAAGTAGATAACAATTACTAGTTGTCTAAGTAGAAAAAATATGTCCAAGTAGATACCAATGACTTGTTATGTGTAAGTAGATACTAATGCATCGTTATGACTAAGTAGATACCAATGACTTGTTATGTCTAAGTAGATACCAATGACGTGTTATGACTAAGTAGATACCAATGACTTGTTATGTCTAAGTAGATATCAATGACTTGTTATGTCTAAGTATATACCAATGACTTGTTATGTCTAAGTATATACCAATGACTTGTTATGACTAAGTAGATACCAATGACTTGTTATGACTAAGTAGATACCAATGACTTGTTATGTCTAAGTAGATACCAATGACTTGTTATGACTAAGTAGATACCAATGACTTGTTATGACTAAGTATATACCAATGACTTGTTATGTCTAAGTAGATACCAATGACTTGTTATGTCTAAGTAGATACCAATGACTTGTTATGACTAAGTAGATACCAATGACTTGTTATGTCTAAGTAGGTACCAATGACTTGTTATGTCTAAGTAGGTACCAATGACTTGTTATGACTAAGTAGATACCAATGACTTGTTATGTCTAAGTATATACCAATGACTTGTTATGACTAAGTAGATACCAATGACTTGTTATGACTAAGTAGATACCAATGACTTGTTATGACTAAGTATATACCAATGACTTGTTATGTCTAAGTATATACCAATGACTTGTTATGACTAAGTAGATACAAATGACTTGTTATGACTAAGTAGATACCAATGACTTGTTATGACTAAGTAGATACCAATGACTTGTTATGACTAAGTAGATACCAATGACTTGTTATGTCTAAGTAGATACAAATGACTTGTTATGACTAAGTAGATACCAATGACTTGTTATGTCTAAGAAGATACCAATGACTTGTTATGTCTAAGTAGATACCAATGACTTGTTATGTCTAAGTATATACCAATGACTTGTTATGTCTAAGTAGATACCAATCACTCGTTATTAATACACGTCGTGTGTAACACTACAGCCTTGCATTCTGGGAATTAAGAGGTATTGTTATATTAGTGGAGACCATTCGACTAAAGGTATTGTGGGTAATTTATGCATACAATGTGGTAATCACCATGGCTTTAACCTGTAGCTACATAGGTCGATGTCCATATGTGAGGCATGACTAACTGCCGAAAAGCTGTATGGGTAATCTTCAATTATAATACTGAGCGCACGGAAAGTCTAGTAGAGAGTCTGGGGCCGGTGGTTAAAGAGTGGAGAGTCAGTCTATCTTGTAAGATGGATCCCCGCAGTCTAAGACAGAGTGTGGGGTAAGTTAAACTATACTATATAAGCCAGTATAGTAGGGCAGTCTTCGTTACATACTAATTTGAGGTTTTGAACATTTGAAAGTTTCTAAATACTATTTTACTTTGTGAACCTAAGACATTTAATAATAGGGACTATTTAAGTAAATCAACAAATGGAAGTACTGAAAAACCACTATACGAAACGGATATGCATATATATATAACAGAATGTTCATAGCATATTATGAATGTGTAATTATTCGGACTGTTTTATATGTACCAATAAATTATGGAAATTACAACGCGAAGTCAGGACCTTGCTATTAAATGTACCAAGCATAGCATACGACCTCGTTATGCTACACGTGGTTGGCAGTTGAAACTAAAGGTTTTAGCAATTTTGCTTACGTTTCAAAACATAATCAAAGAAATAAATAGTTGCATTTCACCGTGAATCATGTGTTGAAGTGCTTTTAAACAACATGTTTGTTAATTTCAATTATTGCAGTATAAATCAATTTAGTGTTTACTCTACTTTTTAAACCAATTAGAGGGCTCAGAATTTCAAATACTTGCACCATTTAACTACCAGCGCTCTTCGTGGTTTAGAGTGTGACCTATATAGAGATTATCGATAAAATTTGATAAAGCCTATCGTAAACACTAAGCCGGATAGAGTCTATGAAGATAAATCTTCACCATTAAGAAACCTCGGTCGTTCGCTAGGCTCCATCCCTTTCGGTTTCTTAATGGTGAAGACTTCTCTTCGTAATCTCTATCCTATACTTAGGTAATACACAAGTTTCCGGTGTAAATGATTTTATCGACATTTAAGACACAAGCCATTTTTGGTAAGGACCTATATACATTATTACCGCATACACATTTACAAGCTCCGTTTACTTTCAATGTAACAGGAAACGTCAATATTCGTCATATTTGGTGTGTAAGTATACTCGTTTGTGATTGGCGCAATTTTCTTTTCATGTTAAAGGAAGTGTGTCACGTGATGTAAACAATCTTGATTTCATTGTGAAAATTCCCATACGTTTGTTTCAAAGAAATATTTTTGATGAAAATTAAATGATAAAACCTATTGTTTTATTCTAATTATTCGTTTATATATTAAAAATGCGCTTGCAATGAAAAGGTTATTAGATTTGTATTGAGATATCTGCACTCGTTCTTGTGCGTATACATATATTGCGCTCCTGAAGTCACGCAATAGTGTTACGCGGAAGAACTCGTGCATATATCCCAATACAAATATAATAACCTATAAATACCGGTATATTCTGTCATTCATGTCACCCTTAAACAGACAACATTCGTTTAACTCCCCCTTAAACAAACAATAATTCTAAAGCTTAAATGCCAACAAAATGCGGAGCATTTCTTAGTAAAATCGAATGTATTAGTAACTCAGACAACCAGGAAAGGCTTTACAGGGTTATTGTTGGCATAATCGGATTTGTAACCGTGTCTTTGCAGGGGATAATACGTCTAGGGAATTTAGTGTGTGACATAAATTGGATGAAGTATTCACGATCGAAAAGGATCAGATGATTTAATTATACATTCACTTTTTATAAAGAAAAAGTATGAGCACAGACCTAATAACAAATAGATTGGACACTACGAACATTATCTAAATTTCACGTGGCAAAGTGCGAACATTTCACAAATTATTTTCCAACTTTAAACAAACATTTCATGAGGAGGTTTATAGATACAAGTTTAATTCATGCCAAATCCAATCACACACTTCATTTTCTTTCCAATGGTAGTATTTTTCTTTCTCTTACATTCAGAGCAAAAAAGGAGTTTTGACGGAAACGTTGACTATGCCAAATATGTCAAAACCTTGATTTTTAAGAGAAAAGCGAAAAATGATGACATTTTTTATATTTAAACATCTTTTTATACAATTTCTTATTTTCAAAATTTATTATAATCCCATTTTGTTATTCACTATGAATCTTTTGAAAGTATTCTCATCAAAATCAATGAATAATTGAGAGAGGAGATAGAAGGAAAAGTTAAGGTGCCACGTGATATTTTGGTTACTTCGTTGGTTAAGATAGGAAGTTTCCTATATGTTATTTCTGTGGTATGAGCAAAACGTTTGCGATCTCTAGTCAAGATGTCAAAGTTAGTCCTTTGTTTGTGAGTTTTAAGTCAATGGCTACGCTTTTCAAAGCCGACAATATAGGCAATATGCATCTTCTTGTGAAGGTATATATACAGTTTTGTTTTCTTGGGAAAAATAAATATCAAACATTGACTTAAACGATCAATAATGGTCTCCTCTCCAAACAGATAAACGTTCTCCAGTAGACAACACAGCAGGCCGCTAGAGCAATAATCCGATTTGAGATACTGTTATAGAGAAGGGTTAAAGCGTTTAGGAAATCAATTGTGGTTAAGTGCTTCAATAAACATTTCACGATCGTATAGAAGACGTGCTGTCATGGTTAAATACGCTTGATTCCCGAGTTATGATTGCTCAGCCTAGAGCATTGTCACACCTCAGAGATACTTGATTTTCCTGAGTTATGCTTTCTAAGCCTAGATAGTTATCACATCTCAGAGACGCTTGATTTCTTGAGTTATACTTTCTCAGACTAGATCATTTCTATTCTTATTATTAATAAACATGGTTGTCTTACGACTATTTTACAACGTGTCCATGTAAACGTGATTGTCTTACGACTATTTTACTATTTCACAACATTTTCATGTAAACATGTTTGTCTTAAGACTATTTTACAACATTTCCATGAAACCGTGTTTGTCTTACTACTACTTTACAACATTTCCATGTAAATGTACAACATTTTCATGTAAACATGTTTTTCTTACGACTATTTTACATTTCCATGTAAACGTGTTTGTCTTACGACTATTTTACAACATTTCAATGTAAACATGTTTGTCTTACGACTATTTTACATTTCCATGTAAACATGTTTGTCTCACGACTATTTTACAACATTTCCATGTAAACATGTTTGTCTTACGACTATTTTACAACATTTCCATGTAAACATGTTTGTCTTACGACTATTTTACAACATTTTCTTGTAGACATGTTTGTCTTACGACTATATTACATTTTCATGTAAACGTGTTTGTCTTACGACTTTTTTACAACATTTCCATGTAAACGTGTTTTTCTTACGACTATTTTACATTTCCATGTAAACGTTTTTGTCTTACGACTATTTTACAACATTTCCATGTAAACATGTTTGTCTTACGACTATTTTACAACATTTCCATGTAAACGTGTTTGTCTTACGACTATTTTACAACATTTTCTTGTAGACATGTTTGTCTTACGACTATTTTACAACATTGCCATGTAAACGTGCATCATTTTCATGTAAACGTGTTTGTCTTACGACTATTTTACAACATTTCCATGTAAACGTGCATCATTTTCATGTAAACGTGTTTGTCTAACGACTATTTTACAACATTTCCATGTTAACGTGTTTGTCTTACGACTATTTTACAACATTTTCATGTAGACATGTTTGTCTTACGACTATTTTACATTTTCATGTAAACGTGTTTGTCTTAGGACTATTTTACAACATTTCCATATAAACATGTTTGTCTTGAAACTATTTTACGACATTTTCATGTAAACATGTTTGTCTTACGACTATTTTACATCATTGTCATGTAAACGTGTTTGTCTTACGACTATTTTACGACATTTTCATGTAAACATGTTTGTCTTACGACTATTTTACAACATTTCCATGTAAACATGTTTGTCTTACGACTATTTTACGACATTTTCATGTAAACATGTTAGTCTTACGACCATTTTACATCATTTCCATGTAAACATGTTTGTCTTAGGACTATTTTAAAACATTTTCATGTAAACATGTTTGTCTTACGACTATTTTACATCATTTCCATGTAAACATGTTTGTCTTACGACTATTTTACGACATTTTCATGTAAACGTGTTTGTCTTACTACTATTTTACATCATTTCCATGTAAACATGTTTGTCTTACGACTATTTTACGACATTTTCATGTAAAAATGTTTGTCTTACTACTATTTTACATCATTTCCATGTAAACATGTTTGTCTTACGACTATTTTACGACATTTTCATGTAAACATGTTTGTCTTACGACTATTTTACGACATTTTCATATAAACATGTTTGTCTTATGACTATTTTACATCATTTCCATGTGAACATGTTTGTCTTACGACTATTTTACGACATTTTCATTTAATCATGTTTGTCTTACTACTATTTTACGACATTTTCATGTAAACATGTTTGTCTTACTACTATTTTACATCATTTCCATGTAAACATGTTTGTCTTACTACTACTTTACATCATTTCCATGTAAACATGTTTGTCTTACGACTATTTTACGACATTTTCATATAAACATGTTTGTCTTATGACTATTTTACATCATTTCCATGTAAACATGTTTGTCTTACGACTATTTTACGACATTTTCATTTAATCATGTTTGTCTTACTACTATTTTACGACATTTTCATGTAAACATGTTTGTCTTACTACTATTTTACATCATTTCCATGTAAACATGTTTGTCTTACTACTATTTTACATCATTTCCATGTAAACATGTTTGTCTTACGACTATTTTACGACATTTTACGACATTTTCATATAAACATGTTTGTCTTATGACTATTTTACATCATTTCCATGTAAACATGTTTGTCTTACGACTATTTTACGACATTTTCATTTAATCATGTTTGTCTTACTACTATTTTACGACATGTTCATGTAAACATGTTTGTCTTACTACTATTTTACATCATTTCCATGTAAACATGTTTGTCTTACTACTATTTTACATCATTTCCATGTAAACATGTTTGTCTTACGACTATTTTACGACATTTTCATATAAACATGTTTGTCTTACGACTATTTTACGACATTTTTATGTAAACATGTTTGTCTTACTACTATTTTACATCATTTCCTTGTAAATATGTTTGTCTTACGACTATTTTACGATATTTTCATATAAACATGTTTGTCTTACGACTATTTTACATCATTTCCATGTAAACATGTTTGTCTTACGACTATTTTACGACATTTTCATGTAAACATGTTTGTCTTACTACTATTTTAAAACATTTCCATGTAAACGTGTTTGTCTTACGACTATTTTAAAACATTTTCATGTAAACGTGTTTGTCTTACGACTATTTTACAACATTTCCATGTAAACGTGTTTGTCTTACGACTATTTTACAACATTTCCATGTTAACGTGTTTGTCTTACGACTATTTTACAACATTTTCATGTAGACATGTTTGTCTGACGACTATTTTACATTTTCATGTAAACGTGTTTGTCTTAGGACTATTTTACAACATTTCCATATAAACATGTTTGTCTGACAACTATTTTACGACATTTTCATGTGAACATGTTTGTCTTACGACTAGTTTACATCATTTCCATGTAAACATGTTTGTCTTACGACTATTTTACATCATTTCCATGTAAACATGTTTGTCTTACGACTATTTTACATCATTTTCATGTAAACATGTTTGTCTTACGACTATTTTACGACATTTTCATGTAAACAAGTTTGTCTTACTACTATTTTACATCATTTCCATGTAAATATGTTTGTCTTACGACTATTTTACGACATTTTCATATGAACATGTTTGTCTTACGACTATTTTACATCATTTCCATGTAAACATGTTTGTCTTACGACTATTTTACGACATTTTCATGTAAACATGTTTGTCCTACTACTATTGTATAACATTTCCATGTAAACGTGTTTGTCTTACGACTATTTTAAAACATTTTCATGTAAACATGTTTGTCTTACGACTATTTTACAACATTTCCATGTAAACATGTTTGTCTTACGACTATTTTACGACATTTTCATGTAAACATGTTTGTCTTACGACTATTTTACAACATTTCCATGTAAACATGTTTGTCTTACTACTATTTTAAAACATTTTCATGTAAACATGTTTGTCTTACGATTATTTTAAAACATTTTCATGTAAACATGTTTGTCTTACGACTATTTTACAACATATTCATGTAAACATGTTTGTCTTACTACTATTTTAAAACATTTTCATGTAAACATGTTTGTCTTACGACTATTTTACAACATTTCCATGTAAACATGTTTGTCTTACGACTATTTTACAACATTTCAATGTAAACATGTTTGTCTTACGACTATTTTACAACATTTCCATGTAAACATGTTTGTCTTACGACTATTTTACAAAATTTCCATGTAAACATGTTTGTCTTACTACTATTTTAAAACATTTTCATGTAAACATGTTTGTCTTACTACTATTTTAAAACATTTCCATGTAAACATGTTTGTCTTACTACTATTTTAAAACATTTTCATGTAAACATGTTTGTCTTACGACTATTTTACATCATTGTCATGTAAACGTGTTTGTCTTACGACTATTTTACGACATTTCCATGTAAACGTGTTTGTCTTACGACTATTTTACGACATTTTCATGTAAACATGTTAGTCTTACGATTATTTTACATCATTTCCATGTAAACATGTTTGTCTTAGGACTATTTTAAAACATTTTCATGTAAACATGTTTGTCTTACGACTATTTTACATCATTTCCATGTAAACATGTTTGTCTTACGACTATTTTACGACATTTTCATGTAAACGTGTTTGTCTTACTACTATTTTACATCATTTCCATGTAAACATGTTTGTCTTACGACTATTTTACGACATTTTCATGTAAAAATATTTGTCTTACTACTATTTTACATCATTTCCATGTAAACATGTTTGTCTTACGACTATTTTACGATATTTTCATGTAAACATGTTTGTCTTACGACTATTTTACGACATTTTCATATAAACATGTTTGTCTTATGACTATTTTACATCATTTCCATGTAAACATGTTTGTCTTACGACTATTTTACGACATTTTCATTTAATCATGTTTGTCTTACTACTATTTTACGACATTTTCATGTAAACATGTTTGTCTTACTACTATTTTACATCATTTCCATGTAAACATGTTTGTCTTACTACTACTTTACATCATTTCCATGTAAACATGTTTGTCTTACGACTATTTTACGACATTTTCATATAAACATGTTTGTCTTATGACTATTTTACATCATTTCCATGTAAACATGTTTGTCTTACGACTATTTTACGACATTTTCATTTAATCATGTTTGTCTGACTACTATTTTACGACATTTTCATGTAAACATGTTTGTCTTACTACTATTTTACATCATTTCCATGTAAACATGTTTGTCTTACTACTATTTTACATCATTTCCATGTAAACATGTTTGTCTTACGTCTATTTTACGACATTTTACGACATTTTCATATAAACATGTTTGTCTTATGACTATTTTACATCATTTCCATGTAAACATGTTTGTCTTACGACTATTTTACGACATTTTCATTTAATCATGTTTGTCTTACTACTATTTTACGACATTTTCATGTAAACATGTTTGTCTTACTACTATTTTACATCATTTCCATGTAAACATGTTTGTCTTACTACTATTTTACATCATTTCCATGTAAACATGTTTGTCTTACGACTATTTTACGACATTTTCATATAAACATGTTTGTCTTACGACTATTTTACGACATTTTTATGTAAACATGTTTGTCTTACTACTATTTTACATCATTTCCTTGTAAATATGTTTGTCTTACGACTATTTTACGATATTTTCATATAAACATGTTTGTCTTACGACTATTTTACATCATTTCCATGTAAACATGTTTGTCTTACGACTATTTTACGACATTTTCATGTAAACATGTTTGTCTTACTACTATTTTAAAACATTTCCATGTAAACGTGTTTGTCTTACGACTATTTTAAAACATTTTCATGTAAACATGTTTGTCTTACGACTATTTTACAACATTTCCATGTAAACGTGTTTGTCTTACGACTATTTTACAACATTTCCATGTTAACGTGTTTGTCTTACGACTATTTTACAACATTTTCATGTAGACATGTTTGTCTGACGACTATTTTACATTTTCATGTAAACGTGTTTGTCTTAGGACTATTTTAAAACATTTCCATATAAACATGTTTGTCTGACAACTATTTTACGACATTTTCATGTAAACATGTTTGTCTTACGACTAGTTTACATCATTTCCATGTAAACATGTTTGTCTTACGACTATTTTACATCATTTCCATGTAAACATGTTTGTCTTACGACTATTTTACATCATTTTCATGTAAACATGTTTGTCTTACGACTATGTTACGACATTTTCATGTAAACATGTTTGTCTTACTACTATTTTACATCATTTCCATGTTAATATGTTTGTCTTACGACTATTTTACGACATTTTCATATGAACATGTTTGTCTTACGACTATTTTACATCATTTCCATGTAAACATGTTTGTCTTACGACTATTTTACGACATTTTCATGTAAACATG
>JAWPHD010024874.1:0-17964 GCA_037043455.1 Cyrtodaria siliqua | reverse complement strand
CCTTGGAGGAGGTAAATTCCTACCGGTTTGTCTTTGCAAATGCAGCATTCCAGAACTACAGTTATGACCATTTTTAAAAATAGATGGTGTTTTGCTTTACCCAACGCCAAGGTTTTGGCGACATGGGAGGGCGATGCTGGTAGTTCTAAACATTCTGTAGACCGTGAATAGCAGCAAACCAATCATTTTTCAAGATTGTCCAAAAAGAATGGACTAAACAGGAAAACATCTGTTGTTTAAAATAATCATACAAATATCCTATTTAAATTCCTATCCCGCCATCAACAGGCAAATTTACAACAAACATAGACCGTTCCAAAATCTGCTGAAGACAAGGTATAATATAACTTATATATTTTGGAGAAAATTACATTATGACATAATGTTACATACTGCCTATAGGGGCTTAAACACAGAATGATGAAATACTCACGTCACTCTAAAAGAAAATTGTTTGCCTATCTAAGATAAAGAAGGTCTGTTCTAGAGACTACCTATACGCGAATAAAAAGGATGTCTAAGGGATGCGGATTTCAGAATAACCATGCTAAGGTTTTCAATCTGTGACAATATGTGAGTAGTTTTACGGTCCGAGAATTTAGTTTTTAAGGCAATTGTTGCAATGTTTGTGACGTCATGTACTTTTGAGATGTGAAATCAGGAGTTTTTATGGTTTATGTTGAGACATTAATCAATGGATTAACGAGTTACATTAGGATTGACGTTCTATGATAATAATCCAGCCAAATCAGTACGCGTATACTTACTTGTCTTTGTTGTAACATGGTGAGACATTGTCCTAGACATTGTAATGTGGCAGTTGAGGTAGCCTTTATTAACAGCAGGTCCTGAAATACAGCACACATTTACGTCAATAAATCATTCGTCGGAACTTAGTTATCTCCACGCCAGAACTTAGATATCTCCACGCCAGAACTTAGTTATCTCCACGACAGAACTTAGGTTATCTCCACGCCAGAACTTAGTTATCTCCACGCCAGAACTTAGATATCTCCACGCCAATACTTAAAGTTTATTATACCTCAAGTTTACACTCCAGAATAAATTGCCCATACCCTTAGCGACGTTAGCGTGAAGTAATTTTTACTGTTCATCGGTAAACAATTTTTACTATCACATGATTGTGATGTCCACGGGCAGTATACAAATAGGTTTTGGGTTTTTCCCCAATTACGACGCGCAATTGGAAATCGCGTGGACGCTTATTAAAATACAGTTGAATCCATCTTAAGACGCTTGGTTACCAAACTACAATAAACAAATATGGCGAGCAGATTCGCGACAATTAAGAAGCAGATTTGAACCCCATGGAACTGGCCTTTCCCCTCATATTATTTAAATTTTAATCAAAACATTTTTTGTTAGGTATAATAAAATAAATACTGGACCCGTGAGGCTGACAGTGCATATTGTCAACCTTCGGAAAAAGAATGTCAACCTCGGCATCTCCTCGGTTGATATTATTTTCCTCAGGTTGACAATATCCATTGTCACCCTCACTGGGATGTAATATTTGTATAATCTCCGCCCTGTTGTTGATATTACATTGACCTGATTGGTTGAAATTATTGGGTGAAATAAATTTTGATTGACAAAATGGCGTAATGTCAATTAGCTAGAAATGACAGAAAAAAAACATAATCCATTATTAGTGGGCATCACTGATTTAAACTTTAACAACCGTATGCATAGTGGAGGACCATATACTGTCCAGAAAACATATTCTGAATTTGAAATATATACAGAAAACAAGAATTGTAAAAACCCAAATTTTAGCTGTTACAGGAAATATATTTGCCGGCTATGTTTAGCTTCTGCTAAAGCAGTTTCATTCAAACACGTGTGTACACGTAACAATACTGGTTGATATGAAAGTCAAACTTACAGTATCAAGACCAGCAGATGGGCTCTCCTGACTGAGGCAGCGACTGAAAAATAAAAATTCAGAATCTGAGGACTCCCAATCATACCAAATCTGTATGGTTTTACATGGTTATGTAAATGTTTATTTAGAACAGATGACTTACCTCAATCCATAAGAATCAACCTTCGACACTTTTCAAATTCAAGTACTGCCCCCCCACCTCTGTTCGAAAACAGTACAGAAGAATGGCATTAAGAACTAGTCGAATCCAACTTCAACAATAATATTGCGTACTTCAGACTTCTCTCTGTGAAGGTAGACAAGAGGAGAAGTGTATTGTTCAGCGTGTTGCACAGAGCAGCTATTTACTGAATCAATGTCTTTAGTATTAAAGGTATTATTATCTTTGCTACCAGATATTAAAGTTGATCTGCGTTTTACATGGGTACTGGAAAGCCTGATCTTACATATGGGGGAAGGTAATGAAGTTGTGCGCTAATATCAACAATGACAGTGTCATGATGTCATTGTGTAAATAACAAGAGCTGTCGGAGAACAGCGCAGCTCGACTATTCAATTTTTCGGAGGAGAATTAATAAATTTATAGCTAGTATATACCATCAGAAAACAAGGCTACAACAATGTGGAGTGGGGTTGGGAGCACAACATAACTATGTGTAAGAATTGACCAAAACTACACAGAAATATGTAAAAAAAATATAAAAAAAAAAATCGAGTTTTGAGTGGGGTGCGGGGTGGGGGTTGGAGAAAGGTGGGGGCAGTCGGGGGTGGTCGAGGGCAACATATATGTGTAAGAAGCTATGTATAATTCACCAAACAACACAAAAATAGGAAGAAAAAAAATAATTAAAAAATCTATGTTTGAGTGGGGATGGGGGTAGATGCAGGGGGTGGGGGGCGGGGGCAACATATATGTGTAAGAATTGACAAAAGCAACACAGAAATATGTAAAAAAAAAGAAAAGAAAAAAAGTTTCAAAGGGGGGGGGGGGGGGGGGGGGGGGGGGGGGGGGGGCGGGGGGAGGAGAGGCGGGAGAGTGAGTTGGGGGCGAGGGGGGGGGGGGGGAGGGTGCAACATATATGTGTACAGAATTGACTAAAACAACAAAGAAATATGGTAAAAAAAAAATACTAGTGTGGTGGGGGGGGGATGGGGTGAGAGGCGGGGTGAGAGGCGGGGAAGGTTGCAACATATATGTGTAAGAATTGACTAAAACAACACAGAAATATGTAAAAGATAAAAAGAAAATAGATTTTCAAGTGTGGGTTGGGGATGGGTGGGGGGAGCGGGGGGAGAGGCGGGAGTGGGTTGGGGGGGATAACATATGTGTGTAAGAACTGACTTAAACAACAAAGAAATATGTTAAAAAAAAAAAAGAAAAAAAAAAAGTTCCAAGTGTGGGTGGGTTGAGAGGGGGCGGGGGGGGGGGGGGGGGGGGGGGGGGAGGCGGGGGGGAGGCGGTGGGGGTGTGTGTGTGGTGGGGGCAGGGAGGGTTGCAACAATATATGTGTAAGAATTTACTAAAACAAAACAGAAATATGTAAAAAAACAAGAGGTCAATGACCTTGAAGCTCTACTGATTGATTTTGATTTCAGGAAGTAGTCCGCTACAGACTTGTTTTTTGAAAATCTATTTTTAGCCGTGGTGGCCATCTTGAATTTACGGCCGACCCTACAATTTGGCTAGGATCAATAAGACATCAAGAGCAACATTCCTGGTGATGTTTGATGAAAATCCGGTCAAATAGTTTCAGAGGTATAGTCACTGAAAGTTTTCATTATATAACTCTATGTAAACAAAGATGGCCGCTGACAGCCATTGTTTAACATCGAATCAAAACGATTTTTGACAAGGACTAACATCATGTCATGCTGATCATTTTAGAAAAAGTCCCATATCAATATCACTTTATAGTTTTCAAGTGGGGGGTGGATGTGGGCAACATATATGTGTAAAAATTGACTAAAACAACAAAGAAATATGTAAAAAAAAGAAGAAAAAAAAGTTTCAATTCTGGGCGGGAGCCCATTGCCCCAATATGGGTGAAGTAATAGATGCATAATGCTATAACAAATCCCAAACCAAATTTATAGATAATACATGCTTACATGCAAACCAGAATTTGCAGATGACAAAATTACTTATCCAACCCTTTACAACATACTACAAGAAAAACCAATTCCAAAATTTAGTTCAGCTAGGACAAAAAAAGTAAGAGATATAGACCTGTAAACACAGCTTACACGCAAAATTTGATGTGAAACAGACATATTTTTAAGGGCTATCAGATTTTGGGTTCCATGGGAGCCTAGGGGTAACAGGAACCAAAATTACTTTAAGCAGCCCTTACGATAATGCTTATAAGGAAGCTAATGGCCAACTTTGGTTGTGCTAGGGTAAGAATTGTAAGAGATATAGATTTGTAAACACAGCTTACACGCAAAATTTGATGTGAAATGGGGCACATTTTATGGGCTTAATTTGGGGTTCCATGGGAGCCCATGGGTTACAGGAACCAAAATTGCTTATGCAGCCCTTAAGATAATGCTACAAGGAAGCCCATGAACAAATTTGGTTGTGGTAGGATAAGAAATGTAAGAGATATACACTTTTAAACACAGCTTACACGCAAACCTTGATGTGGGACGCCGACGCCGACCCCGTGGTGATTACATAAGCTCTCTTATTCTTTGAATAGTCGAGCTAAAAATGCAAAATGTTAGTAGATGGTGACGTCAACGCGCAGATTTTAAATGGTATGCAAGAAAAAGAATCAATCATGGGTGTCTGGTTCCGATAGGGAATTCCAACCCTCGGTAGAACTGTTTTAACCGGAACCTCGGTTCCAATAAAAACAACAATTATACCTCCCAAACCCCATTACGTATTTTTTTGAAAAGCGTTGGGGGGGATATTGTTAATGCCTCCAAGTGTTCGCACACATAAATACTCAGTTTTCATTTTGTTTCAATTGTCTCACAAAATGTGTGATTTGTGATGGAGTGCCATCAAATTCACTCTAGATTAATATTACTTTTAAATAAATGAAAATTAGTTCTCAACTTCCGAAACCTACAGTTATTTTGTCAGTCAAGTAATGTGAGTAGTCTTCGGCCTCCATCATGTATTCCTTCACTTCTCTGAACGGGTCTATCGTGTGTGGGTGGGCCATTGGTGCCTTGCTCACTGTAGCTGTTCGTCTGAAACAATAGTTGACCATATTACACCAGTAATTTACACACACATAAGTATCACATTATTCTCATGTGATACCTTAGTATTATGTGATGTATGATATAAAAGAAGCAGTATTTGATTCTTATGCCAAAAAGAAAAATAGATGCATTTCCAGTGGCCAGACCGACCCTATTTTTAAGGGACCGACCCTAAAACTTTTTATACCAAAAATGTTTTTGTTTTTTCAATTTGTTCTGAACAATGATTTATCACTTAGCTTACATCATGGAAGGAAACATCATTCTATATTTTCTGTAATTCACTGGGCACTGGTGGTATAACTATGCAAATTACACAGCAAAAGTGTAAAATATTTAGGTAAGCCATGTTTGGCTTTGAATGTTATGATATGTTGAGTTAAATGTTTTTCTTTCATTTAAACAATATGACGCCAATAAACTATTCAACTAATTAGTAAAATGCATGTTAAACAATGGTCTTCTGGTTTAAAGTGTCCTATTATTTGTAACAGGAACACATAATTTAACTGGGGAGGTCTTATATCGAGGTGAACTGACAACATCACAGGAAAACTTTCATATTATATCATCAACTTGGATGGGTTTTATGTTATAAATAGAATCTCACAATATCTTGCTCAAAAAAAAAAAGCCAAAAAAAGAAAATGCCTGCCGACCTACCCTATTTTTTTTTCAGAGCATACAATAGAAAACACACCTATTTTTCTTTTTGGAATTGAATTGAATTGGGATTTTAAGGCGCACCAACACATGAAAAGGTTATATGGCGCCTAACAGGCATGAACATGCCAGGCTCATCTTCCATGTACATCGAGATAAAATATGGAAAATGGGCCTAGAACCTTCTCACCCTGAACTGCAGAGTTGCTGCAAATTCTATCGTAGAAACTCCATTTACGCTGGAGCCACGTTATTGTTTTTCTGCCACTGCTCTTTTGATGCGAGCGAGATAGCACCTGAAACAATGCAGGGATCATGATGAAGACCTTTAATGAACATGAACAACAAATGATAAAATGAACATGAATTTGGGGGGATTCTACCCCTCTGCCTACCCCTCCAAAGGGATCTGCAGTGGCCCTATTCTTTGCCCCGTGACCAAACGGGGCCCCCGGGAACCACACGGGGCTTTTCTTTTTGGCCTTATATAAAATGTTTTATACGTGAATTAGAGAGAATTATATATAAAAGTTGACAAACATTTCTAAATGAAAATTCATAATTTATTCTTAATAATTATGTAAGAAAATTGTATTAAACTCCTATTATATAAATATCATAGGAAATGTTTTTTTACGAGAATTATATGTGATTCCTTTAATATAAGAATCATATGATAACAAAATGATTCTCATATGAGTATGTATACTTTATTGACGAGCATTTGTTGATTTACATATATAGTTTATATTACTACCATATCATCCCTTATTCTTAAATAGTTTTAACTTTAAATATTTACATTAATTTTTAATTACTACTTAATTTCTTTATCTTTCGTCGTTTTTTGCGCACAATATGACCTATTCATATGTCGACGTGCCGTAAAACACCATTCATTCATAAACAAATATTTAAATAGTGATTGGGTGTTTGTTTAACAAATTTAGGATATACCAATCCATTTCCAAAATACAGAACACAAAGCTCGAAAATATTTTTCAAATCAACTTCTATAGATTATTATTACTTTGGTTGGACTGCCTGTGGCGTATTGATATTCTCACTAGATCCTCCATGTCCGCTGCGGCGAGACTTGTGCGACTGCCCGGAAACCACCGACGTACCACTGGAACTGTTCTGAAATGATTGTGAACGTACTTCCCTTGTCAGTGACGATGACGGTGACGCATTCTGGAATGGAAATAACCTTGACTTCAACTGCTACAGAATAGTGTAGGAAGAATGGGGCAAAAACAAACAAGTGGCTATATGTTATCTCCCCACCTGATAACATTCATTTAAACTACTAATAAGAAAATTAAATGTGTAAATTATCATGAAAAGCACTGAATTTTATGAGATTTATTAGTTTTATTATCATTAATGCCATAAGAAACATGTATATTCATATGCCAATTCTGTTTTTTAACTCCGCTACCAGCCATTTTGAAGTAATTGAAACCAAGACTTCATTTTAGGATAAAATCTGTATGATTTAAACACGCATTTATTTTCCCTTTCAAATATAAACTATAAACACGGTACTATACAAGAACAGTGTACAAATACATGGTTTTATCAAAGCATTATTACATGTTAAAATTTTGAACATTATTCATTTTACATTACAGGAACAAAAGGGGCTTAATTCTGTAAACTAGATGGGTGTTCTGCTGAACACGTGTGTCGCCTGTCAGCATTTTGTCAGTATAACAAGGTTTTTTGGACCCAGATAAATGACCTTGACAAACTGGCCTGAGTTTTCGTGAAGAACCAAATGAGTATTTAACCCATATAATGACCTTCAGTGTGACCTTGACCTTTATATTTTAGTATGTCCTGTCGATGTTGTCATGATGAGTATATATTGAAAGTTTGATGAAGAAATATCAAGAAATGAGAAAGTTATAGCCAACGTTAATTTTGTTCAGTTTTCGTGAAGTTTAACCCATATAATGACCTTCATTGTGACCTTGACCTTTATATTTTAGTGTGTCATGTCGATGTTGTCATGATGAATATATATTGAAAGTCTGAAGAAATATCAAGAAATGAGAAAGGTACAGCCAACTTAAAGTTTTCGTGAAGAAAAAAAAAAAGAGTATTTAACCCATATGACGACCTTCAGTGTGACCTTGACCTTTATATTTTAGTATGGTCATGTCAATGTTGTCATGATGAGTATAAATTGAAAGTTTGATGAAGAAATATGAAGAAATGAGAAAGTTATAGCAACCTTAAGTTTTTGTGACGGACAGACTGACGGACGGAAGGACGACAAAGTGATCCCTATGTATCGCATTTTTCTTCGAAAAGGCGACACAAAAATTAGACCAGAGTAATGGCACTTGTCTATGAAAGTGAATACATGTTTAAAGTTTCATTGAATTCCACCAGAGTAGAACAACTTCGCTTGCCTTTTGTCAAAAACTTTTTTTCGTTTGATAACTGTTCAAAATATAAGTTGCATATGAAATCTAGCTTAATACTATTAGTACATTATATAATTATACCCACAACCATGCGATTGGAATGTTAGTACATGAAAATTGTTACTATGGTAGTAAGTAAGTTTGGGGCGCCTGTTTCTGCCAAAGTTTTTTCCAGACTTCTCAGACTCAATTTAAGACATAAAGAAAAGAAGTTATATATCTGTAACAGACATTTCTAGTGATAAATCAAAATGCATTACTTTTCAAAATCGGCTGACAAATAAAATGAGAAATAGTATTGAAAAGGTATGCAAAGTTGTTTTTTTTTATGAATTTCTATCCAAAAATGGTTCTCTAGTCTAGAATAAAATAATTAAAGACACCCTGAAAGCTGTATCATAAGTAGTCAAGTTATTTAAAGCTATTTGAGATTTTATGATGTTCTGCTGCCCCAGGAACATGAGGAGAGCATGGGAAGAGATCCATCAAAATATATTTTAGCTGTAAAACATTTACAGTATTTCTCGATGGATTTTCTAAGAACTAATGTATTTTTATTATCACTAAAAATTCCAATTCCAATGATATATAACTTGTGCAAGCATTGTTAAAAGTGTTTTGTGTGACTACAGAAAATGCTTTGACTGAAACAGGCACCACAAACAATGGAAAACTAAACCTAAAACCAGAGGTAGTAAAACTGTAGTAAGTATTAGTAAGTGAATGAACAGGTTAAAAACATGCATACTTCATACCAGCCATCGTCATGCTATTCTAACACAGACCATAAATAATTAATTATGGCTTAGTTTGATACTATTTCTATTTGAAGTTGAATGCTGTTTAACATAATTTTCCAGCACATTTTAGGCTACGTTTGACGGTCGATTTTAATGGTGGAGGCAGACCACCCACTTATTCCTGGGTAGAGCCAATACTGTATACCTACCTTAAGTCATCCGTAAGAAACAACACGTTTTCATTTACAAGTTGCGCTCACTTGATTCAAAACTGCAGCGGTGAGAGGTGAGAATGTTTTAAACCAAGCATCTTTACCTCTCGACCACAGAGGCATTGATACTGTTTCAATCTCTTTTAATAATATAATCAGTAATTTCAATCAAGAATCTTTTCTTGAATTATTTTCTGCACGCACATTTTAACATATTAAATAAGAATTGTAACGTTCAAGAGTATAAATGTACACCCTTGTAGAACAGTGTTAGAATAGCAGGAGTGTTACCACCAATTTAAAGCACAAAGAATCATCACTACTATGTTAGCTCAGTGCCAGTCAAACCCGCTTTAGTTAGGCCAGTGACAACCATAACATAGTCTGAGAATACATACTGATTAGCTATGTATACAAAGATCACAAACAGAAAAACTTTTAATTGAAGCCCAACAAAACTGTCCAATATACTCTACCTTGGATCTGTTCTTTCTCTGGGAGAAGTAAAGGTAAAACTGAGTACATTCTGTGTTAAATGGCACACGGCAATCTTAAGTGTTTCAAAAGGGTGTCTCGATTTATATATCAAGTATCATTTTTACTTTTACCCTGGTTACGTTTAAATAAATCAAATTTTAAGTATTCACTATTTCGTCTTATTATTGGTGCAATAATATCAAAAATTAATAATATGCAAAAACAAATTGCTTAATACTATTCTTATAATTAATATTAATGATTGAACAAATGCAAGTTATGCAGAAAAACTAGCAGGACGCCATGAGATTCTAAAAAATAAAGATTGCCATGTGTCCCTTTCATTCATTCACAAGACGGACAAGTGAATATTTCATAACCCTTTTTCTTCAAAATGCATAAACCTACTTCCTTTTTTCTTGTCTTTCAATGCGCAATTGTTTTCCATTAGCACTTATATTCAACTTAAAACTTCAGTCTTTGACTTTTGTAAAAATACCACTTTGATCACGAATATTGATTTATTACGAACTGTATACGATGCTTTCATGTTCTAGATGTATATCGACTGTAAACTGAAATTTACAAGAATGTCTTAACTATTTGAAATATTAAAATTGAAAATAATAAATATATATCATTGACTCCTCAACCTGATTTCATTGCAAATCAGGACTCCTGTACAACTATGTTGAAAAGTAAGCTTAGAGTTATGGGCCCTGTTCAATATTTACATGCCGGGGGACAATGTTTTGTTCCAACCCGATCTACAGTAACTGCTGACATACCTGTGCCATTACTGCGGTTTGATACTCAGCTGTTGTCCTCAGTCTGTCCACCCACTGTTGTCGCTCTTTAGCATCAGTTGCTAGGAGACAAAGAAAAAGATATAGAGGATATTTGTTTGTTTTCAGTGAATATAGGAATTATTTTCATCGAGAAGCGAGAAAACCTATATTTTAGCACTATATCACTGGAAAGTATATAATAAAATTCATTATTTTACATTTATTACTGCGATATTCTGAAGTTTTAAGTACATCTGCCTGTACACAAAATCAAATGTTCACTAGTCTTTAAAAAAAAGGCATATAACTAGAGTAAGTGTTCATGGGACACAAATGCACTGCTAAAGGGCAATCAGTTGCTTAGAAAATGGCATAACCAAAACTGTGTAGTCTAAAAAATGTAAGCCATTGAAGATACAGATATTACACTTATGTGGATGTTTGTATGAGGTAAATAAGAACTTAGAGTAAGTCACTGGTCGCAAGTTAAACTTACCAAAATGGCATCTTGATGGGGTGAAGGTCATTCACATCAACTTACTTATGGTTTGAATTGAATTGTATTGGATTTTATAGTCACACCAACAGCTAAGGTCATATGGCGACTTTCCAGCTTCCATTGGTGGAGGAAGACCCCAGGTGCCCCTCCAGGCAATTTTCGTGCAGGGCGGGCACCTAGGTAGAACCACCGACGTTCCGCAGGCCAGCTGGATAGCTTCCTCACATAAAGATTCTTAGGCCCCTGAGGGATCGAACCTACAGCTCTTATGGTTTAAACAAGTTGAGGTTTATGTAGAAGTGTGTATGTTTTAAGTTTGAAAACTGTACGGCATTTATTGTGTGAGAAATTGATTTAATGTACACAAATAGGTCAGGGTCATTCACATTTAATGACTACTGATGGTAGGAACGTGCTGCTGTCATGTGTATGTATGAAGTTTGATAGTTATACCTTGGATCCGACTCACCTCTAACTTTATATACCTCACCATTGGCAGCACTGACAACAAATGTCTGGGAATCTTCATCTGACGGTGATATCACAGCCGCCTGTAATACAATGCATTTACTTGGAAGTGTATATCAAGCAGTGAAAGGATATTCTCATCCCATAGGAGCCTTGAAAGGACATGATTTTTTTTACGGCCTGTTTACAAATCGTATTATAAGAATCTTTCATGGGTATCCAAGAAGATCGGGAATTCCAACATGAGCTATAATTGTTTTATCGGAAATGAGGGTAAAAGGTACTTTTTTATTTCCTATGCACTAAGTACTTAAAGGGAATGTAGCGACACAGCCAAACAACTCTATTATTGAGAGTTCTAAAAAACTTGGAAAAAGGTGAAAGAATTATCAAAATTGGATGATAAACAAAAAAGATATGACCATTTAAAGGTTGTTCTAAAACGAATATGGGAGCCGCCATTTTTAGTACTATGACGTCATAGTTCCATATTACCATATATGGAATATTGATAAATATCATTAAAACGAAGAAAATCACTGCAAATGAATGAATTTTTTTTCCTGGTGATATAAATCATTATTGCCATTAAGTATTACATATTTTTCATACAGTTTCTGTCATTTTTACCCTATAAATCAGTAAATTTTCATATTTATAAATATTCCATATATGGTCATTTAGAACCGTGATGTCATAGCTCTCAAAATGGCCGCTTCCATATCCGTTTCAACAGAAACTTCAAATGATCATATCTTCTTTGTTTATCATCCGATTTTGATAATTCTTTCACCCTTATTCAAGTATTTCAAAACTCTCAATAATAAAGATGGTTTGGCTGTGTCATACCCTTTAACCATTTCAACCCTGTATAACTAGCCTATATGTAGATAACTATATGACTACTACTTACAGCCAGATGTATAGAGCCTCTGGGTCTTTGTTTCTTGTGTTCTTCTTTCTAAAACAACATAAAATTCATAATCATTATCAATAATGTGGGGACCCATCTATCTGCAATCATCAGTGATACTTATAAGTGACTGGCATTAAGATGACTTAAACTTGCAGCATCCTGTTGTTTTTTTCTACATAACTTGGGAATTTGCAAATCTTTATAATTTTGGCATATTCAATGTAAATTTTGTGTCTGCATATTACTTATTGTTGATATAAGTGCATCAATAAGGCCAGAGTTTTTTAATTTGTTGGTTCTCAAAACCCTCCTACCCTAAGTTCTGCAAAAATGTTTAAAAAAAAAATGTTTAAAAAAAAAAAATGTTTAAAAAAAAAGAAGAGTTTTCGTTATTAATTATTTGGCCATTTCAAACAACCAAATTATCATGTTTAAAAATTAACGTAAAATCAGAAGATCATGTTATATAAAAAATTTCAGGTCCATTTTATGTTTTACAATGTGACTAACACCATTACAAGATACACACTTATAAAGGTTCACATTTTTCCCCCCTCCTCTTGTGGAATTTTTTTCGAAAAAAATCTGAGAACCAAAAAAATAAAAAACTCTGCCTAATATATTTATATACAGAAATAATGAAGAAAATTTAAAAAAAAAATCAGACTCTATTACCTTTTTCTGAAAGGGACACTGGCCATAAGTAAGCAGATATTGAGCATAACCAAATAACGGTCTGTTTTTTTATTCAGTGAAATGTATACATGAAAACATGAGCATAGACCCAAATAAGTCGTAGTAATATATTCGTGAGTTTGAAAAAAGAAAGTTTTATTTCTTGTTTGTAAATACATGTAATGTGGGTCCCACAGTTTATGCTGATGGGCTGGCGTGGCGCAGTCGGTAGCGCGGCGGATTTGTAACCGGAGGCCCCGGGTTCAATCCTCCGTGGTGCCACTGAGTTCCGTCGGTGTGTTCTTGGGCAAGACACTTTACCTTAGCCTTGTCCGTCGGATGGGGACGTAAACCGGGCGGTCCCGTGTATCGGTCTATCCTCCGAGCACGTTAAAGAACCATAGGAATCTATTCGATAATAAGAGTAGGGCAGGTTCCCGGATTCCTATGTATCCTTCCCCTCTCTCTGGGGCGGCTCTAAATAACCTATACTGTGTTGATGAGCCGTTAAACAACATTCAATTCAACTCAATTCAATTATGCTGATCACGTGACACAGGACTTTCACTAAGGTTCAAATTTAAGAAGTTCCAGTGTTTGGGCATGGCAGTCATACTCAGTCGAGTCAATGATTCTGCATGGTGTTGGGGGTGGAGGGGGTGAGAAAGGGGGATCTAAAGTGTTAAAAAAAGGATATTTATAATCATAGATATGATTATAAAAGAAAATATTTGATGACATCATTATATAAAACAAGAGGTCAATGACCTTGAAGCTCTACTGATTGATTTTGATTTCAGGAAGTAGTCGCTACAGACTTGTTTTTTGAAAATCTATTTTTAACCGTGGCGGCCATCTTGAATTTCAAGCCGACCTGAAATTTTGCTAGGATCAATTAGACATTAAGAGCAACATTCCTGTGAAGTTTCATGAAAATCCGTCAAGTAGTTTCAGAGGAGTAGTCGCTACAAGTTTTCATTATATAACTATGTAAACAAAGATGGCCGCTGGGAGCCATGTTTCACGTCAAATCAAAACGATTTTCGACAAGGACCAACATCATGTCATACTGATCATTTTAGAAAAAGTCCCATATCAATATCTCTTATAGTTTTGAAGAAGTAGTCGCTACAAACTTATTTATTTTAAATCTATTTTTAGCTGTGGTGGCCATCTTGAATTTCCGGCCGACCTAAAAAATTTCTAGGATCAACTAGACATCAAGAGCAACATTCCTGTGAAGTTTCATGAACATCCGTCAAGTATTTTCAGAGGAGTAGTCGCTACAAGTTTTTACTATATAACTATATGTAACCAAAGATGGCCACTGGCAGCCATGTTTAACGTCGAATCAAAATAATTTTTCACAAGGATCAACATCATGTCATGCTGATCATTTTAGAAAAAGTCCCATATCAATATCACTTATAGTTTTCAATAAGTAGTCGCTACAAACTTATTTTTAAAAAATCTATTTTTAGCTGTGACGGCCATCTTGAATTTCTGGCCGATCTGAAATTTTGCTAGGATCAATTAGACATCAAGAGCAACATTCCTGTAAAGTTTCATGACAATCCGCCAAGTAGTTTCAGAGGAGCAGTCGCTACAAGTTTTTACTATATCTCTATGTAAACAAAGATTGTCGCTGGCAGCCATGTTTAACGTTGAATCAAAACGATTTTTGACAAGGATCAACATCATGTCATGCTGATCATTTTAGAAAAAGTCCCATATCAATATCACTTATAGTTTTCAAGAAGTAGTCGCTACAAACTTGTATTTTAAAACTCTATTTTTAGCTTTGGTGGCCATCTTGGATTTCACATCAACATGAATTTTTGCTAGGATCAACTAGACTTTATGGGCAACATTTCTGTAAAGTTTCATGAATATCCATCCAGCAGTTTCAGAGTTGTTGTTGCTACAAATAAAAGTTTACGGACAGACGGACAGACGCCGGACCACGGCATAAGCTCTGCTGATCTCTCATCAGTCGAGCTAAAAATTGCCTATGTGTGTCATACCCCACCCACAGGTTTAATACAGTGAATTACATTTTGCAAACAGTTTTCAATTCATCCGTCCAGGAAAGCTTTTAAATCGGCATACATTAATGAAAAGTAAGTAAAACTGTCAAGTGTAGGGGTAAATGTATCAGTTTCTTTAATTTATTATTAACGCAATCGATCGTTTTTGCCAGTGATATTTTCACTTCCTTGTTCAGACTCCATGCGCGAAGAGTTCTTTCCCCTAGGTTAGAGATTATTACATTTTGTCTGTCTATCAATACTTAGTTTTCTATATAGTATGTATTGTGTAATAAAACTGGCCCGCTTAGTTGGTAGCACTCTCGACTATTGCATGCTAACTATTATTACCCGCGAGTGTAATTTTAGTTTGGGCTGCGAGTTCAAACTCGTGAAGACATACTTTTTTTTGGTACTGCTATTGAATTCTGTCAAACAATCTTGTTTTATTTAGTAAATATTCAATAATGGTAAATGTTTAATGTTTGTCAACGTAATTATTTCGTGTTTTATTATAAGCTAAAAGTTACGGACATTGTACCTTTAAGTCAACATGATCTGGATTTATATATCCAGGGGCTACATTTGATGCTTGACAACTACTTCAAGGCTGCCGTTGTGTCCTTTTAACCCTTAGCCCGGTATGAATGTATAATGGACTGTCCTTTCTTTGAATTTGGACCATTCCATTTGTTACAAAGGGGTGTTTTGGTTAAATGACTGATGAGCAGCCAGACAGTGTAAACCCTGAACCCTGATCAACCTGCGAGTAGACCTGTGAGTTACTCGCAGGCTGATCTGGGTTAACACTGGGTGCAAAGGCTGTAACAGTTGTAGTTGCCCTTAGCAGGCTAAGAGTTAAAGAAATGTCATATGAAAGGGAAGATTTTTTAAATAGATCTCATAATTCATGTAAGAAAACTCTAAATAATAGTGGATAAAATCACTCCATAAATTTAATCACTGACTTCAAAATAATTTACTTTGCTAGGCATCAAAACTATTCCTTTAGCTGGAGTTGTTAAATAGTTTTATGACAAAGCTCAACATCTGAAGAACAAGAAACATTCCTACCTCAAAGTACTCAAGCATACCCGACTCTGGGTCCAAGATAAACCATCGTGGCAGCCAACCTTTCATTACATTTGTAAACTTGGTAAGCTGTCCCTCTAGAGGACGCCGGCTGAAATGAGAACAGGTAACTTTAAGCTATGCCATGGATTTTAAGTAGGCCATTATGATTATATTTTCGATGTCAACTTTGAAATAAAAATATTAATTTTTGGACAGGCGACCAAATGTTTGGGGGTGGGTGGGAGATATCAAATATCCTCATATTAGTACCGGATCCTGTCTAATTCCCTACACAGTGTAATCAGTGATGTCTAATCCCCAGGATATGCTCACCCCCTCAACCCCCGTGGGTAAAAACATTGATAGGACATAAAGCGTGCCAAGTGCAGTCATAGTGATCATTTTGGAGTTGGGTATATGAATGTTTATCACACATGTAGATGTAGGCTAGGCTCGCGTTAACCATTCGCCAAATCGCCATAGGCGAAAAGAAACCCGAACTGGCGAATGAAAATCATAAGAAATACATAGCAAATTCGCAAGACATCGGCGGTCTGGCGAATCCAAATTTCCGACTGATTTTGTCTTAAAAATATCGGAAAATCCCGAATTCTAATATACGACGTCTGTGACTGTTTATTAGCCAATATCCGCTGGGTGTTGTTAACTAATTAGCGACAATCAATTTGGACCGATAACTAATTACCGAAGTGTTTATTGAAAACCGCTGTCAAATTGTTGCGTGTGCGATAGACGCTGCCCATTGTTCCGCCTCTCACTGTCAATCAACTAGTCTGTGTCCCCGCGCTCAATATTATCCGTATATTTAATTTCGTTATCAAGCCGGGTAAACAATTTCATAACGTGGCGCCATCTTACGGCCAAAATGGCTGATCAAAACAGAAAGTGCATGAAGTGTGACACTGTTTGTTTAAGAATTAATCAGCCAGAGATGCTCTGTTTAAAGACCGACGATCTTTTTGAACTTTACTATCTCTGGTAAATGTGGAATGCCCACTAATTAGTTGTACACACAGTAGGCAAAACTAAAACAAAGGCAAGTGTGAACGTGTTTGATCGGCGTCTGTAAATTGTGACAATTTTATGTTTGATTGTTCAATCAACATGTATACAAAAGGTGCGATTACTCAAAATATTGGTACAACGTTAGAATGAAGAGGCTTTTATTACTTATTCTAGGCATGATAGTCGTGGTGTGTGTAGCATTTCCGAATTGTGTCTCACAATGCAACACGATCTTTCCAGCTTCTTTGGAACCCCTGTTAACAGGAAACAGCCAGAAACTGAGTCACAGACTCCAAAATGCATTAACTTACATTAAATTATATACAATTTTAAACAGTTTTGAATATTGTGCAACTCAACTTTTAATTATAAGCACTAAATAAGCAGAATGCAGCATGCATATGATATGGAAATAGTGATACCCTACAGGTTAAAATTAAAGCATACTCTTTTAACTTACTTTTGATGTGTACGCAAACGCGAGGTTTTTAGCGCCTTCAATTAAAGTTCCAAAATATCTCGGCAAAAGTCTGGCTAAAGAAAGTTTTAGGGCTTTAGCCAGATTTGGCTAAAGGGTTTAAAATCCTAGCGCTAGCCTAGGTAGGGTATTAGATATTGACGGATTTATAGAAATGGAGATAACCAAAAACTTCTTAAGTACTTGACTGGTCGGTCCAGATTGGAATTAGGAGACCTGTCGTATATAAACAGTATTCCATACTAAGTTCTCTTGAAATGAACTGTTAAAATATTTTAAAAAACTAGATCTAGACCATGGTCAACACCAAAACAAACCCTACCTCTTGGCTTTCGACTCCTCTGTTACCTCAAACTCCTGCAAA
>JAWPHD010024873.1:0-17965 GCA_037043455.1 Cyrtodaria siliqua | reverse complement strand
TATATAATGAACATAGCAAATTTAAAAATAATAGCCTAAAATATATTTAACCAAAAAATTGAACAGTTAGATTTCAGCTATAAATTGATAACTGTAACAGAAAGGGGAAAATAACCACCGCGGGGAGTTTAGCAATTTCTTGGTATAAACATAATATATATTCAAATTTCATTTATTCCGTTTGTTTTATGTATGTGATTTTTTGTTAACTGTTAACATAATTAATTGAATTGAATTGGGTTTTACGGCGCACCAACACATGAAAGGTTATATGGCGTCTAACAGGAATGAACATACCAGGCTCATCCTCTTTTTACATCAAGATAAAATATCGAGAATGGGCCTCGAACCTTTTAACCTGCAGAACTGCAGTGTTGCTGTCTTTCACCAGATACCCAGGCAGATGTTAGTGAAGCCTTTAATTACACCTCTCGGTATCTGGATGACATATTCAACATTGACAACCCTTTCTTTCCAACTTTGGTTAATAATATTTATCCTAAGCAACTTCAGCTTAACAAAGCCAATATATCTGATAATAACGCTTCTTTTCTTGATTTAGATCTCTCGATTGAAAATGTTGAAATAATTAGCAAAATCTATGACAAGATAGATGACTTTAATTTTGACATTGTTAATTATCCCCACTTGGATGGGGATGTTCCTCGAGCTACTTCTTATGGGGTGTATGTGTCTCAACTTATTCGTTTTTCAAGAGCTTGTACTCGAGTTGAGGAATTTAATATTCGTAATCTTTGTATAACTAAAAAGCTACTCAATCAGGGTTACCGTTACCATAAACTTCGTAAAACATTTGCAAAATTTTATTATCGTAACCCTGATCTTCTTTCCAAATATAAAAGTAATTTAAGGACTCTTCTGCGACAAGGACTATCACAACCAGACTTCTATGGTGATGTGATTTATAAACTTCGTAAGATTCTTGGTCATGATCACTTTCATACTATCTTTGTTAAACTTGTTTAAAAGTTTATCAAAAGAGGTTATGGCTCTATCATATTGCAACGTACTGCTTGCTTGGTGGTGGAACCTTTTACAGTTCGCCACTATGCTTTCCTCTTTAATTGTACGATGACCGAACAGGCTGTGGACCCTATGATGACGCCTACCTAAAGCCCATTGGGACGGTGGCGTTTGATGTTTGTATATATGATCTTTCTTGTCGTGCCCTTAATGGTTTATTCTCTTGTTGCTCTGGCTTCCGCCAAGTCAATGATTACCTTCATTGTGGCTTTCTAGGCTATTGTTTTTTTTTGTATTATATTTACATGAGCATATTTGTGTTTTACTTATATTGCCTATTGATGCTGCCTTGTTGGTTAGAGATTAGTTCATGGCGGGGATTTCTTTATTTACACTGTCCCGTTTTAATGGGAAGACATCAGGGTAAGTGTGAGGTTTGGTGCACCCTAAAACCGGTTTAAACCCCCAATGGCCTACTTTGCCAATGACCGTTCCAAGGCGGTAGCACTATTGTCAACCCTTTTGTGTTTGTGATGTCGTATGCATTTATTGTTACCTTTGCCTTTTTGTTTGTCTGTTTGCGTGTTTGTTTCTGTGTTTTGTGGTTGACTGTCCTCCTTGAATGCTACTTTCCCTGTCCGATCTTTTTATATTATCAAAAAGAAATGTTATTATTATTATTATTTTCACTATTATTATTATTATTATTTGAATTGCATCCATGTTTGATATATATATACCGACGTTCCAGTTCGCATTTCGACAACATGTTTTAATAACAAGTTAGCGTTAGCATTGAAGGTTATGATGTCATCATCTTTAAACTGCCCCAAATGTTTACTAAGGACATTGGCGCAAACCTAATGTGTCTGAAAAAATGTACACCTAATGGAGCTTAGGTAAAAATAAAAACATGACGTATAATTTTATGTTTTATATTTTATATGATATATGTGAATATTATACAATCAACATTTGATGTAGCCACGATGTGTGTTGAAATAAAATATTGAAATATAATATAGGTACGCGAGTCAGAGTTAAAATGGTATTGTAATTTCTATTGCAAAACTGACACCTACTGAACATACGATATACATTTGACGATAGATGGACAGAAGACAGAGTTTACGTTGGCTGTGAAGCGGTTGCCTTCTAAGCGAAAGTAGAAAACAATTTTATTACTGTATTACGATCACTCTGCGATATACTATCACCCTGCAATATCACCCTCGCATCAGACAGTAAGACATTACACATTGTTGTCTATGTGGATTTAGCATGTACGTTTTATGTGAGGTATAATGAAACACTATATCAAGGTTTACACAGTCACGCAGTAACAACATATGCTATATTATATTCAGCAAAGGTCTTAACTATCAGAAGCCCCATGAGGATACAAACATTTATACAGGATTGACAGTAGGTAAACGCAGTCTTTACATGCATAAATACAGAAGTACTGTTTCAAACTCAACAACATATATGCATCTTAACGCAATAACATATATACATCTTGTAAAGAAACATAAAAGATCGGACAGGGAAAGTAGCATTCAAGGATGACAGTCAACCACAAAACACAGCAACAAACACGCAAACAGACAAACAAGAAGGCAAAAGTAATATTCAATGCAAACGACATCACAAACACAAAAGGGTTGACAATAGGGCTACTGCCTTGAAACGGAGAGTGGCAAAGTAGGCCACTGGGGTTTGAACAGGTTCTAGGGTGCACCAAACCTCACACTTACCATACTGTCATCCCATTAAAGCAGGACAGTGTAAATAAAGAAATCCCCGCCATGATCTAATCTCTAACCAACAAGGCAGCATCAATAGGCAATATAAGTAAAACACAAATATGCTCGTGTAAATATAATACAAAAAACAATAGCCTAGAAAGCCACAATGAAGGTACTCAATGACTTGGCAGAAGCCAGAGCAACAAGAGATTAAACCATTAAGGACACGACAAGAAAGATCATAGACAAACATCAAATGCCACCGTCCCAATGGGCTTTAGGTAGGCGTCATCATAGGGTCCACAGCCTGTCCGGTCATCGTACAATTAAAGAGGAAAGCATAATGGCGAACTGTAAAAGTGTCCACCACCAAGCATGCAGTACGTTGCAAAATGATAGTGTCATAACCTCTTTTGACAATTTTTTTAACAAGTTTAACAAAGATAGTATGAAAGTGATCATGACCAAGAATCTTACGAAGTTTGTACACATCACCAGCATAACAAATATACCAGTTCAAGAAATACATAATGTAATATTATTGTTAATGCTATTATTATTTATAATATACTAATTTAGCACTGCAATCTAAGGAGCTTTAAAAGCAAAGATACTGCGATATTTATGAGATTTTTGAACAAGAGGCCCAAGAGGGCCTGTGGACGCTCTACTGGCTCAAGATAAAGTTTATGTATAAGGAGCCATAAGTCTTTCAAAAATCATTCAACCAGAACATGGCAATGACAGGTGCAACTAGGCTTAGTACTGATCGTTCTCGACAAGATCGCTGAAATCTGGCAAAGAGTTCAGAAGAAGTTCATCTGGACAAAGTTTGTGTATTAAAACATTTAAAGGGTCACAACTCTGCCAAAAATCATTCAAACGAAATATGGCGATGATATGCAAAACTAGGCTTGATACTGATCATCCTTGTCAAGTTCCGTCTATATCCAGCCAGGGGTTCAAGAGAACTAGCCCGGAAAAAAATTGTGGTATCAAAAAAAATCCTTTAAAGGGCCATAACTCTGCCAAATATCTGTAAACCGGAACATGACAATGACATGCTAGGATTGGTGCTGATCATCCCTGCAAAGTTTCATTGAAATCTGGCGAGGGGTTCAGGACAAGTAGATCAAAGTTTGTGTATTAAAACCTTTAAAGGGAATATGCCAATGATTTGCACAACTAGACATGGAATTGATCATCCCTAAAAAGCTTCGTTTAAATCCGGCCAGATTCATGAGAACTAGTCAGAACAAAGTTTGTGTATTAAAACCTTTAAAGGGCCCCAACTCCGCCAAAAATCATTCAACCGGAACACGGCGATGATGTGCACAACTAGATATAGAATAGATCATCCCTAAAATGTTTTGTTTAATCCGGCCATGGGTTCAGGAGAACTAGTCAGAACAACGTTTGTGTATTAAAACCTTTAAAGGGCTATAACTCTGCCAAAATCATTCAACTGGAACACGGCGACTATGTACAACTAGGCTTGGTACTGATCATCCTGCAAAGTTTCAATGAAATCCGGTCAAATGAAGGCCCTTTCATCTTAATGAGGCCAAGATGTAGCATATTTCAGAAAATCAAGGGCCATGACTCCGATGTAAATGGTCCAATCTGGATGGTTTTCGAACTCATCCAAGCTTTCATTGATATTAACAATCTGTTAATGTTTCTTAAAGATCGGATGAAAGATGAAGGCCCTATCGTCTTGAGGCAAAATATAGGATTTTTAACTAAATCAAGGGCCATAACCCCACTGTTACTGGTCCGATCTAGATGGTTTCCGAACTTGACCAAGCTTTCATTGATAGGAACAATCTCAGAAAGTTTCATAAAGATCGCATGAAAAATTAAGGCCCTATCATTTCAACGAGGCAAAATATAGCATTTTAACAGAATCAAGGGCCATAACTCATCTGTTACTGGTCCGATCTGGCTGGTTTTCGAAATTGTCTGAGCTGTCATTAATATAAACAATCCGGTAAAGTTTTGTAAAGATCAGATGAAAGATAAAGGCCCTATCGAATTAACGAGGCAAAATATAGCATTTTTAACTAAATCAAGGGCCATAACTCCCCTGTTACTGGTCTGATCTGGCTGGTCTTCGAAATTGTCCGAGCTTTTATTTATATTAACAATCTGGTAAAGTTTGGTAAAGATCGAATGAAAGATAAAGGCCCTATTGTCTTAACGAGTCCAAAATATAGCATTTTTAACTAAATCAAGGACCATAACTCCGCTGTTAATGGTCCGATCTAGATGGTCGTCGAAGTTGTCCGAGCTTTCATTTATATAAACTATCTGGTAAAGTTTGGTAAAGATTGGATGAAAGATGAAGGCCCTATTGTCTGAATGAGGCAAAATATAGCATTTTTAACTAAATCAAGGGCAATAACTCCGCTGTTAATGGTCCGATCTAGTTGGTTTTCACACTTTTTAGAGCTTTCATTGATATTAACAATCTGTGCAAGTTTGGTAAAGATCAAATAATAAATGAAGGTGCTAGAGTGTTCACAAGGCTTAATATGGCATTTTTCAGCAAAACAAGGGCCATAACTCTGGTGAAATTTATCCGATCCGGCTGGTTTTCGAACTTGTCCGAGCTTTCATTGATATAAAGACAATGGAAAAGTTTCGTAAAGATTTGATTAATAATGAAGGCCCTAGAGTGTTCACAACCCAAAAGTTAACGACGGACGACGGACGACGGACGGACGACGGACGGACGACGGACAACTCGCCATCCCATAAGCTCTTCTGGCCTTCGGCCAGTAGAGCTAAAAATGAAGGCCCTATCGTCTTAACGAGGCAAAATTTAGCAATATATCATTTTTAACTAAATCAAGGGCCATAACTCCGCTGTTACTTGTCGTATCTGGCTGGTTTTCGAACTCATCCGAGCTTTTATTGATATTAACAACCTGTTAAAGTTTGGTAAAGATCGGATGAAAAATGAAGGCCCTATCGTCTTAACGAGACAAAAGTTAACAACGGACGACTGACGACGGACGGACGGACGACGGACAACTCGGCATCCCATAAGCTCTGCTGGCCTTCGGCCAGTAGAGCTAAAAATGACTGACCCCAAAGTTCAAATGAACGAAATATTACTGTATTAAAAGGTTAGTTCTAGTAAAATGGTTTCCAAATGAAGGTAATAATATCTTATGTGAAGTATAAGTTAAATTAAAGATTGAAGAACTTTAATGAGTTTTATTGCATACCATTCTTAGGACATTAAAGGTGATTTGTATTAAAAACGCGGTAATGAAAGTATGTAAGGTTGGTTTTTATTCTTTTTAGCCGCCACTTGGGATCACAGAATTAGGGATATCAGTGGTTCCACAGAAGAATTAATAATTATTGCCAAGCCCCTTTCTTCCAAGCTTTGCAAACTGATATGTTAAGTTAATGAACTGTTGTATTTTATGTTGTTTATCTGGTAAAAAATATTTTGTGAAAAGTTTTTTTAAAACATTGCCGAAACATCATGTGCAAGTGTTTTTCTGTGTAAAGTTTCGATAGGATGAACAAAAGTCATGAAACAGATTAATATTTTAAACTTTTAGTGCAGTTTGTTTACAGATTTTCATCTATTTGTGCATTCCAGGAGTAAATATCTATTTTCCGGGGTCTATTTAGGAAAAATTAATGATGTTTTGAAATAATGATGTTTTGAAATCTTTCAGAACTCAGTTTAAGTATTTCTATCTGTAAAGAGGACAAATTGTTTTATACTTTAAAGCTAACAATTTTAATGTTAAAATATTAAGCAAGTTTTACACGTCACTCTCTCAAACAATGATTGTTGAGTTTGAATTTGTGGTAATTGAGAAGAATTTTTGTTGTTCCTCTAAGTTCAATGAAAAACAACACTGTTTTATTAATATTACTTACCCTCATGAGTTTAAGGATTTTTAAATGATTAGTTATTAATTATTTAATAATTACCTTATAAATTATTTACTAGTATTTGTAAGGTGAGAAAGTTTTCCGATTGCTTTGCGAATGTTGATTGTTCTTAGTATCCAAGTTCAGGTGATTCATGGCCAATAAAAATAGCCTAAAATATTAAATAAGGAGCCGAAAATGACTTAGAATCTTCAACCTAATTATGAAAAACAACTTTATAATCTTTTTCGCCAGAATAGTTTCATCTATTATATAAAGCAGTAAGAAATACTTATAATATCAAAGGTCAGGGCAAATATATAAACTCTTTAGGCCATCCTTAATAAACAGTTTGTTTGCGGTTTCCCTGCCCAAGATTTCATAAGTGGGTAGGTACATGTATGTAGGAAGGTACATATTTTACCAACTGCTTTGCATTAAAGGGATCCATAGCAATTTTGAAAAGTTTAAATTATAAATCCAGTATAAGTGTAACTTTAAACCTGCTTGCATATAATTATATTAAAGGAAATCTTATTTCAAATTCTACTTCTTTCTTCTGTCATAGGTTTTAAATATAATGTTGGTGTAATATAATCAACAATTAATAATATGTAAAAACAATTGCTTTGAATTATTGAAATAATTATAAAGAATTATTTAAAACATGCAAGATATTTGGAAAAAATAACCCGACACCATGATTTTTAAATACATCAAGAGTGCCGTGTGCCTCTTCAATTGAATGGTTCTACCCAAGACAGGTTTAAGTCATTTTGCAACTTAAACTAACACAATTATAATATATGCAGAACTAAAGTGTTTGTTAAAATAGCCACTTGCCATAGGTAATTTTTACAAACACTTTTTAGCTTTATAAAGAAATTATAAGATATTATGATAGATCAGCCGTTAGTGGAGCAACATGTATGTGATAGATGAGCCGTTAGTGGAGCAACATGTATGTGATAGATCAGCCGTTAGTGGAGCAACATGTATGTGATAGATCAGCCGTTAATGGAGCAACATGTATGTGATAGATGAGCCGTTAGTGGAGCAACATGTATGTGATAGATGAGCCGTTAGTGGAGCAACATGTATGTGATAGATGAGCCGTTAGTGGAGCAACATGTATGTGATAGATGAGCCGTTAGTGGAGCAACATGTATGTGATAGATGAGCCGTTAGTGGAGCAACATGTATGTGATAGATGAGCCGTTAGTGGAGCAACATGTATGTGATAGATGGGCCGTTAGTGGAGCAACATGTATGTGAAGGCTACATTTCATGTTTTAGTTTAATACGTCAATGGAAAACATACATCATATAGCAATTTTGTTTATCATATCCGTTTGTGTTAGTGACAAAGCTCCACACGATAACAAGCTAACATTATAATCCAGAAATTACACGCTTAGCTAATAACACACATCAACAATGTCATATGACCATTTACTTGTTGTAATTTACGTTGCAACACTGGTTTTGTTTTCAATAGTTCTAATACAAGTATGTATGTATTATTCTGCAGTCGCCCATGATTTGAAAACACTCAGTAAACCCAATATCAAACAGAGAGTACGTGAAATCATGTTTGACGAACCGTCGGAAATGACCACGGAGTCACAACTCTTCTGGCTACTCTTCTGTAGTGGAGGCACGAAGTCGGTCCAAAAGTGGTACGCGTCAGCAGCAATGTGATTCTTCATTTTAAATGACGTCACATTTGTTTCGAAGACAATATACTTCTTGGTGTCTGTTGTGTAAGGCTCCCATGCTTGAACGTCTTGCTTGTTTGGATTCCTAATTGGTAAAAACGTGTTTTCTGATTAATACTTTAAAGCACAAACTGTCTGCGAAGTTCAATAATTGAAATAAATAGGGATGGTAAACTGAACGAAATCTCTTCCGGTCAGTGGAGACATAAGGAATGTATTTACATGTATGGGTACTTTATAACAATTTAAATTAACTTGAACTTGAACAACAATTTTTTATTTCTGAATACCTTTTTATTATCAACATGTGTGCGAGTATATCATGACTACATAAACAATACTGAAAAGGAGATCTCTTGGAAACAACAAACACAACAAAAACATAAATTAGCTCGGTTTTAATGAGTCTGTTCATGAAAGGTAATACAAATTTGCAACACTTCCGAGGCCTTCTAGCACCGGCTTAAGCGGTATTCTACTTTAAAGCCACGAAAATTCGGCTTGATGATCCCAAAGGATCAGTAAGTAATGGCATCCCTTTTTACGATCCTCACGAAGTACTAAACAAACTTTAACCGCTAGTCTGAATGTCATTAAGTACTGAAGAGGTGATTCCTCGGAAGCAACAGATGTAAACAAGAGAAAAAGGTAGCACACTTGGTTTTATTGAGTCAAGGAGCGAGGTAAGAAGGTCACTTTATTAGTTTCGTCTTCAACAATGTACAATATTAGTTTCAAATTACTATATAATTTATGTTACGGATTGGCACTAATAACAATCATATAATAATACACTAAGTGAACTATTTCATCTGTACTTGATTACATATGTATTACATTCATGTTTCTATTGATCATCTTACATTTTCGCTCCGTATATTACAAATGTACTGGAAAGTAAATGATATTTTCACTAATTTATAATTCAGTCGTGTACAATGGGTTCACTCTTGTCCGAAACCGTAACTTCAACAGTTACTTCCCCTAAATATTTTGAACATAAAAGCGTACCATTAGAGGGGTAATTAGTGATAAATACGAATACATCTTTAAGTGAGTTTTATATAATTGAAGATGTTGTTTTAACCACCTTAATCGATGTTTTATTCTTTAAACTCCTTTTAAATTTGGTGAAAATAGATGTAAACGATGTATATTTGTCTTTTTTTCTGCCAGGTACTAGGCTGTTTTCTTCGACTGTAAGCCGCGTGTCTCGGCAGTATGTCGTATGCCTCGGCAGTAATACAAAACGCCGTCTTACCTCCGCATTTATTCATCTTGTGAGTCTTCTGAATACCGTTTTGAAACTAAATACATGTATGTTTATTGTAAAGGAATGTTATGTTTTTGATACTCATTCATTGTAAACCGATACTAGTTGGGAGTGACAGTCGACAGTTTTGTAGGCTCGGATATTATTACAGTTAGATATAATCAAAGCTCTCCATATGCCTACTTGCTAAAGTAACATATAACAGGACTTTACGGACACGCGAATACAAGTATATGCTGTAAATGAATTAAAGGAACACACTCATGTCATTCAGTGTCTTGATTTGCCCTGCAACTCCCAATATCATTAGGTTTCAGGAACGATAATTTAAGACATGTGTTATCGGCAGACAGCAACGCTTGACTATCAAATACATTTCGTAATTATAGATTAACAATATAGATAATAAATAAAAAATATTTGAAGTAAGAAATAAAAAAGTTAATTATATAATTATTATTTTTAAATAATTTTCAAATATATATATTAATTAAAAATCATTATCATAGTCATTCAATTTTGATGCAACATCCAGTTATCTATTTAGAGAAACAACTAATCGATCCACAAAAACATTTGCCCAACCCCTAACTATACAAAATCGTTCGATGAATTGTTAAAACATTCTAAAATGCCATCTTTAAAGTAAAAATGAGATATAGGTTCCTATAGTAAGCACAGTTTATGAGACTTAGATAATATAGATAATATAATAATATTAGATAATATTTTCGTCAGGTATGGTACCACCGTTTATAGACAAATTGTTGGTATCCCTATGGGTACGAACTGTGCACCACCTGTCGCAGATTTGTTTTTATTTTGCTATGAAAGGGAGTTCATGTTGAGTCTTTCACCAGATACCCAGGCAGATGTTATTGGACCCCCGTAATCTAAGATGGACATTGTGTCAGTAAATTGAACTTTCACAGGGCATATAGCTAGACAAAGGCGTAGCCATGATCTTCTCAGATTTAGGGGGTTGCCGGGTGCCCCCACCCCACTTAATCTGTCCATGCGCGCATACTTTAGATAAATACCCGGAAAAAACCACTATGGCTAGAGTTGGATACATCGAAAAAAAAAAAGGACCGCGGTACGTACCACAGTATATCGTGTAAGATTTGTAGCTGCAAAACCATGAATTCATATATTGCAGGATAACATAGGACTACTCTACCAGCTCCATAGTCAGTCAGTCCGTCACGAAAACTTAACGTTGGCTATAACTTTCTCATTACGTAATATTTCATCATCAAACTTTCAATATATACTCATCATGACAACATTCACATGACCATACTATAATATACAGGTCAAGGTCACACTGAAAGTCATTATATGGGTTAAAATACTCATTTTTTTCCTCACAAAAACTTAGTCGGGCTAGTTTGTCAAGGTCATTTATCAGGGTCCAAAAAAACTTGTTATACTGACAAAGCGCTGACGGGCGACACACGACGTGTTCCGCGGAACACCCGTCTAGTTTATTATTTTAATTACTTTTATTGCCTTATTTTTAAAGAGATTGTCTATAGTTATATCTTTAATTGTTTGATTAAATTTGTTATATTCACAATGAAGCAGCAAACAAACTTGAATTTATTTTTTCTTTGATAATTTCCGGAATATTTCGGTTACGGAAAGAGCTGAAGTACCGGTAAAGAACCCGAACCCAATCGTACCGCGGTGCGGTACCACTCAAGCTAAATACCAGTGTATACCGATAATACCGTGCACCTCTAACTATGGCATACTCTTCGAAAAGTGCGTGGATAATAATCATGCATTTTAATCGAGCATTTGAAAAATATTGACGACAACGATAACTTATTCGTGTTGTGATTAATTCAATGTGAGTATGAACTCTGAAGTGTAGAGTCACCACCGGTATTTCGTAGTGATGGTAGATCAAAGATCAGCAGAGCTTATGTCATGGTGCGGTGTCCGTCATCTGTCTGTCCGTCCGTAAACTTTTTTGTAGCGACTTCTCGTCTGAAACTACTTGACATGAAACAGGAATGTTGATCTAGCTATCAAAAACCTATCAGTGGAGCTTCATACAGTCAATTAATGACCTCTTGTTATTAGGCAATCATTTTTAAACATGTAAACAAGACCTCTGCCCTCACAAAACTCTTAGTTTCAATTCCTCACGACAAAGCTGCAAGTGTTTTTCCATCGATTTGCTTCAGCCTTCTGCAGGAAGGCGTCTCTGTGGTCGAGTGGTTAACATAGTTGCACTGTAAACCTTCACACCTCTCACAAATGTGGGTTCAAAGACCACTAGGGATTCGGCTTGTAAGTGAGGTGATGTTGATTCATATGGATGGTTGGAGGTGTACAGTACTAGTTTAACCCAGAAATAAGTGGCTGGTCTGCCTCCACCACAAACAACAACATAATAATACATAGAACTTTGCTTATGATGTCATTTTATATGGGATTCAACTAGTCAGGTGTTTGCTTTTGAAAATACAAGTGTAGGTAACATTAGGTATTTAATAGGCACATATATATGTATTATGAGCAAACCAGTTGGAGTTAATTGGCTACAATACATTTTCGTGTGAAATTTGGCAGTTCTATTTAATACTGTAAATCCATGCTCTCAGTACGAACATATAACACTTCTATGGTGTAATCGGTAAACACGTCTACCCTTTGGGTGGAAAACTCAGGTTCAAATCCTGATGGGAGTAATTGTTCGGAACAAGAGCTGGATTAGAAATTTCTAAATTATGGATATAATTCAATACTGAATTAAAACGTCAGAATATCATAGGTTATGTCAGTGAGGAATAAGGCAATTGAAACTGCAGTGGTACATATGTCTGAAAAAGTGACAGTTGGTGTTTCTTACGCATTTAAAGTCATGAAATACAATTAAAATGAAAAGCAATGCTTTGCTGCAGTTAATATACATTTTGCCTATAACAGAATAACAGAAATAACCCTTGACCTCCTCAGTAGCAGTAGTAGTAGTAGAAGTAAAAGTAGTGACAGTAGTAGTAGTAGAAGTAGTGACAGTAGTAGTAGTAATAGTAGCAGCAGCAGTAGTAATAGCAGCAGCAGTAGTAGGAATAGTAGTAGCAGCAGAAGTAGCAGTAGTAGAAGTAGCAACTGTAGCGACAGTAGTAGAAGTAGTAGTAGTAAAGTAGTGACAGTAGTAGTTGTAGCAGTAGCAGCAGCATTAGTAGGAATAGTAGTAGCAGCAGTAGCAACAGTAGTAAAAGTAGTAACTGTAGTGATAGTAGTAGTAGTAGAAGTAGAAGTAGTGACAGTAGTAGGTAGTAGTAACAGCAGCAGTAGCAATAGCAGCAGCAGTAGTATGAATAGTATTAGTAGCAGCAGCAGCAGCAGTAGTAGAAGTTGTAACTGTAGTGACAGCAGTAGAAGTAGTAGTAGTAAAGTAGTGACAGTAGTAGTTGTAGTAGTAGCAGCAGCAGTAGTAGGAATAGTAGTAGCAGCAGTAGCAGCAGTAGTAACTGTAGTGATAGTAGTAGTAGTAGAAGTAGTAGTAGTAGAAGTAGTGACAGTAGTAGTTGTAGTAGTAGCAGCAGTAGCAGTAGTAGTAGTAGTAGTAGTAGTAGTAGTAGTAGTAGTAGTAGTAGAAGTAGTGACGGTAGTAGAAGTACTGGCAGCAATAGTAGTAGTAGTAGTAGTAGTAGTGAAATTAGTAGTAGAAGTAGTGACAGTAGAAGTAGTAGCAGCAGCGGTAGTAGCAGCAGCAGAAGTAACAGCAGCATTAGTAGCAGCAGCATTAGTAGTAGTAGTAGCAGCATCAGCAGTAGTAATAGTCGTAGCAGCGGCAGTAGTAGGAATAGTAATAGTAGCAGTAGTAGAAGTAGTGACAGTAGTAGTTATAGTAGTAGTAGTAGTAGTAGCAGTAGCAGCAGCAACAGTAGTAGTAGTGACAGTAGTGCCAGTAGTAGAAGTACTGGCAGCAATAGTAGTAGTAGTAGTAGTAGAAGTAGTGAAAGTAGTAGCAGCAGCAGCAGTAGTAGTAGTAGTAGCAGCAGCCGTAGTAATATTAGTAGTAGTACTAGAAGTAGTGACAGTAGTAGTAGTAATAGTAGTAGCAGTAGTAATAGTAGTAGTAGCAGCAGCAGTAGTATCATCATAAGTAGTAGCAGCATCAGCAGTAGTAGTAGCAGCATCAGCAGTAGTAATAGTCGTAGCAGCAGTAGTAGGAATAGTAATAGTAGTAGTAGTAGTAGTAGAAGTAGTGACTGCAGTAGTAGTAGCAGTAGCAGCAGCAGCAGTAGTAGGAGTGACAGTAGTGCCAGTAGTAGAAGTACTGGCAGCAATAGTAGTAGTAGTAGAAGTAGTGAAAGTAGTAGCAGCAGCAGCACCAGCAGTAGTAGTAGTAGTAGCAGTAAGAACAGCAGCAGCAGGAGTTGTAATTGCAACAGCAGTAGTAGTAGTAGTAGTAGCAGCAGCCGTAGTAATATTAGTAGTAGTAGTAAAAGTAGTGACAGTAGTAGTAGTAATAGTAGTAGTAGTAGTAGTAATAGTAATTATAGTAGTAGCAGCAGTAGTAGATGTGGTAGTAATAGTAGTTGTTGTAGTAGTTGTAGTAGTAGTAGTAGTAGTAGTAGTAGTAGTAGTAGTAGTAGTAGCAGCAGCAGCAGCATTAGTAGTAGTAGTAGCAGCAGTAGTAGTAGTAGTATCAGCAGCAGTAGTAGCAGCAGCAGCAATAACAGCAGCAGCAGCAGCAGTAGTAGAAGTAGAAGTAGTGACAATAGCAGCAGCAGCAGCAGCAGCAGTAGTAATAGTAGTAGTAGTAGAAGTAGTGACAGTAGTAGAAGTAGTAGTATTAGTAGTATTAGTAGAAGTAGTGACAGTAGTATTAGTAGTGACAGTAGTAAAAGTAGTAGTAGTAGTAGTAGAAGTAGTGACAGTAGTAGAAGTAGTGACAGTAGTAAAAGTAGTAGCAGCAGCAGCATTAGTAGTAGAAGTAGTGACAATACTGAACGTAGTGGCAGCAATAGTAATAATATTAGTAGAAGTAGTGACAGTAGTAAAAGTAGTGACAGCAATAGTAGAAGTAGTAGTAGCAGCAGCAGTACTATTGTAGTAGTGTATTAGTTGTGTTCATTGCAGCAACATGTGCCTTCTATCAGTAGGTCGATAGGAATGACCTGACCTTTGGCAGTGGAATTACAAGTGTAGGTAACAGGGTACTTAAAGTAAATTTGCTACAACAGATTTGTGTGTGCAGTTTCGCAGTTCTGTTTAATAATTTTATGTTCTGTGTACGAACATATAACACTTCTATGGTGTAATCGGTAAACACGTCCACCCTTTGGGTGGATAACTCAGGTTCGAATCCTGATGGGAGTAATTGTTCGGAACAAGAGCTAGATTAGGAATGTCTAAATTATAGCTTTAATTTATTACTGAATTCAAACATCAGAGTATCATAGGTTATGTCAGTGAGGAAAGTTAATAAGGCAATTGAACTGCAGTGGTATTTATGTCTAAAAAGTGACAGTTGATATTTCTTAAGCTTTTAAAGTCATGAAATACAATTAAAATAAAAAGGAAAAAGCTACTTTGCTGCCGTGACCGATCCTTGTTATTTTGTTTAAAATACGTTTACCATTTGTTAAATTAAAGACATCATTAGCGGACGTTAACATCCTTACAACTAAGTGCCATATATAATAATCTTCCCTGGGGTCCTATTTCTTCAAAAATAGTAGTAGGTGTCGTCCCAGTAGTAATACAGTTAGTAGAAGTTGTGTCATGTCAGTAGTAGTAGCAGTAGCAAGTATAGTAGTAGTAGTATCAGAAGCAGTAGCAGTAGCAGCAGCAGCAGTAGTAGTAGTAAAGCAGCAGCAGTTTTATTAGGAGTACTAGTAGAAGTAGTGGCAGTAATAGTAGTACTAGCAAAAGTAGTAGTAGTAGTGTTGTTGTATTTGTAGTAGTAGCAGTAGTAGCAGGAGTCAGAGTAGTAGTAAAGTAGTAGAAACAGTAGAAGTTCTACTAGTAGTAAAAGTAGTAGTTGTAGTGGGGGAGTGGGGATGGGGGCGGGCAAGGGGGTCTCATAACAGGATAAAAGGAAATAAAATTTGCTGATAACAGATAAGTTAATTAAAAAACACTGAAAACAGTTAACAGTAAATCTAATAACAGTTGATATTTTTTCACAAAAACAGATAACAAAATATAAATTTCGTCAATAACAGGATAACATGATAGCAGAAATAACACTTATTCCCCCCCCCCAACCCCCCCCCCCCCACCCCACGCACACAAACCCCTCACCCCACTCCCTCAGTCGTAGTAGTAGTCATAGTAGTGACAGTAGTTGAAGTAGTGTCAGCAATAGTAGTAGTAGCAGCAGCAGCAGCAGCAGCAGCAGCAGCAGCAGCAGCAGCAGCAGCAGCAGCAGTAGTAGTAGTAGCAGCAGCAGCAGCAGCAGTAGTAGTAGTAGTAGCAGCAGCAGCATCAGTAGTAGTAATAGTAGTAGTAGTGTATTAGTAGCACGATAACAGGAAATAGTAAAGTAGTAGAAATAGTAGTAGCAGTAGTAGTAATGGACGTTTAAATAGTAGTAGTAGTGTATAAGTAGTAGTATATGTAAGCCAAAGTGATAAATGACCCAATTCTTATTAAACAGAAGTTTGTTCCGGGTGGGAAATGCTGATATACTGTTTGATACTATACTTTATTTATAAAAAAAAATAATTTAAGGTTAAAACCCCATGATTATAGTAATTATCTCATCATTCAATACAAAATAGCACTCTGGCTGGTTAAAAGTTAAAAAAAAAAAAAAGCTCGATCTGGGGATCGAACCACAACCTATGGGTTTTGGGCCCATTTCCTCCCTCTGAAAGTCGGTAACGCAAAAGAGTCTCGTGAGCGAAAGTTTTGGCACAGTGGATACGATGACAGACTTACAAGTGAAGTGTTTGCTGAATAGCGTCCCGTGTTCGAGTCGTACGAGTTTATTTATATTTTATTTTTTCAATTTAATTTTTAAAAAAAAATACATTTTTATTGTGAAAATAAATAGACTGAGCAACCCAACATAGCTGTTGAAAGTGATGTAGACGATCGCATTATGTGAAGAGCAGACAGTTGCTGCTAGCGAAGGCGAATATTAGTAATCACTATAATTGCTATTGTTTGAAAACAAATATAGAGAGGAATAAAGTATAAAGCATATGTGAAAGAAAAAAAAGGAAGAGTTAATAAATAAGTGAAGTGAAAACGTATCAATCAATAATATTCAATTAAAAAATACTGACATCTTCAGTGAAATAAAAGCTATAAAATGAAAAGTCGTAATAAGCTTCTCGGAACGAAGCCCCACGTATCTTCAAACAACTTCAAGTTTTACAACATTATGATAAATAGTTTGGTAACATAGCGAAATGGTGTTGCAAATCCCAAAATAATGTCGAGATCAGCGAGGTACAAAGTATATGTATATGTTTAAGAAACTAACCGCCAAATAATGGCAAAATTACACTACACAACCGTTTTTCCAGGTATTCAGGTCATATAATAATGTATATGTACCAATTAAAGGTATAGGTTTATTCACGGGTTCTTACAATAATTGTGTTATTGAATATGCGTAAATGAAGTATGACTTGGTAACTATTAATTCGGCGGTCCAATTTCGTTGTTTGGTATGGCTGGTTAAAACCATTTATAGTGTGTCTATAGAGTTGGGATTCAAAAATATGTAAGTTGTATATATATATGTCGGTGAAGTACATGAAGAATGTCCGCAAATGAGATTGGGTTTTATTGCTTAAAACATGTTACCAATGTATACATTATTAAACAACGAATAAGCAGCTGAACATTTACAAAAAACTGATATTAATATGCATCATAAAAACAATTTAAGAATTAAATACGTTTGATGCTTTATCCATTAACTTTCAGATATCATCTTGACGTAAGTTGTGGTGTTTTGTTTCAGTAATACAGACATTATCGGAACAAAAATGTGTGCTCGTAAGATAGAATGATGACTGCAATAACCTTAAACATTCAGAACATATTTGGGGATAATAACTGCAAACATCGGATTGCAAGTATGATGTAATTAAATCTTAACTTAATAATGTAGAGTTGCGTGACAGATATCATCTGACACAATGATAGGACGCCTTATGAAATACTAAACCATCTGCAATATTTGGGAAATTCCCCTACATCAGTGAAGTAATAAGACTTCACTTATTACTTCACTGCCTACATCTATCTTCCCACCTGCATGTTACTGTATTACGCTACATGTTCAACAATAAACACGCAACTAAGATATATATTCCCTTCAATATAGCAATGAGACAGAAGAACACAGTACAATA
>JAWPHD010024872.1:0-17966 GCA_037043455.1 Cyrtodaria siliqua | reverse complement strand
GTTCTTACACATATATATTCCGTTCTTACACATATATATTCCGTTCTTACACATATATATTCTGTTCTTACACTTATATATTTCCGTTCTTACACATATATATTCCGTTCCTACACATATATATTCCGTTCTTACACATATATATTCAGTTCTTACGCATATATATTCCGTTCTTACAAATATATATTCAGTTCTTACGCGAATATATTCAGTTCTTACACATATATATTCAGTTCTTACAGATATATATTCAGTTCTAACGCATATATATTCAGTTCTTTCGCATATATATTCAGTTCTTACTCATATATATTCCGTTCTTTACACTTATATATTCCGTTCTTACACATATATAATTCCGTTCTTACACATATATATTCCGTTCTTACACATATATATTCAGTTCTTACGCAAATATATTCCGTTCTTACACATATATATTCAGTTCTTACGCATATATATTCATTTCTTACACATATATGTTTAGTTCTTACGCATATATATTCAGTTTTACGCATATATATTCAGTTATTACACATATTTTTTCATTTCTTACACATATATGTTCATTTCTTACCCATATATATTCCGTTATTACACGTACATATTCCGTTCTTACACATATATATTCCGTCCTTACACATATATATTTAGTTCTTACAAATATATATTCAGTTCTTACACATATATATTCAGTTCTTACGCATATACATTCAGTTCTAACGCATATATATTCATTTCTTACACATATATGTTCAGTTCTTACACATATATATTCCGTTCTTACACGTACATATTCCGTTCTTACAAATATATATTCCGTTCTCTACACATATATATTCAGTTCTTACACATATATATTCATTTCTTACACATATATATTCCGTTCTTACACATATATATTCCGTTCTTACACGTACATATTCCGTTTTTGCACATATATATTCCGTTCTTACACCTATATATTCCGTTCTTACGCATATATATTCAGTTCTTACACATATATATTCAGTTCTTACAGATATATATTCTTACACATATATTCCGTTCTTACACATATATATTTAGTCCTTACACATATATATTCCGTTCTGACACACATATATTCCGTTTTTACGCATATATATCAGTTCCTAGGCCTATATAATCCGTTTTTACACATATATGTTCATTTCTTACACATATATATTCCGTTCTTACACGTACATATTCCGTTCTTACACATATATATTCCGTTCTTACACATATATATTCAGTTCTTACAAATATATATTCAGTTCTTACACATATATTTTCAGTTCTTACACATATATATTCAGTTCTTACACATATATATTCTGTTCTTACACATATATATTCCGTTCTTACACATATATATTCCGTTCTTACACGTATATATTCCGTTCATACACATATATATTCTGTTCTTACACATATATATTCCGTTCTTACACATATATATTCCGTTCTTACACATATATATTCAGTTCTTACGCATATATTCAGTTCTTACGCATATATATTCATTTCTTACACATATGTGTTCAGTTCTTACGCATATATATTCAGTTCTTACGCATATATATTCAGTTATTACTCATATATATTCAGTTCTTACGCATATATATTCATTTTTCACACATATATGTTCAGTTCTTAAACATATATATTCAGTTCTTACACGTACATATTCCGTTATTACCCATATATATTCCGTTCTTACACATATATATTCAGTTCTTACATATATATATTTTCAGTTCTTACACATATATATTCAGTTCTTACACATATATATTCAGTTCTTACAAATATATATTCAGTTTTTCTAACACATATATATTCAGTTCTTACACCTATATATTATTCAGTTCTTACACATATATATTTCGTTTTTACACATATATATTCCGTTCGTACACATATATATTCCGTTCTTACACGTATATATTCCGTTCTTACGCATATATATTCCGTTCTTACGCATATATATTCAGTTCTTACACATATATATTCAGTTCTTACAGATATATATTCAGTACTTACGCATATATATTCAGTTCTTACGCATATATATTCAGTTCTTACTCATATATATTCAGTTCTTACGCATATATATTCATTTTTCACACATATATGTTCAGTTCTTAAACATATATATTCAGTTTTTACACGTACATATTCCGTTCTTACCCATATATATTCCGTTCTTACACATATATATTCAGTTCTTACATATATATATTTTCAGTTCTTACACATATATATTCAGTTCTTACATATATTTTTTCAGTTCTTACAAATATATATTCAGTTCTAACACATATATATTCAGTTCTTACACCTATATATTATTCAGTTCTTACACATATATATTTCGTTTTTACACATATATATTCCGTTCGTACACATATATATTCCGTTCTTACACGTATATATTCAGTTCTTACACGTATATATTTCGTTCTTACACATATATCTTCCGTTCTTACGCATATATATTCCGTTCTTTCGCATATATATTCAGTTTTACGCATACATATTCAGTTCTTACGCATATATATTCAGTTCTTACACATACATATTCAGTTCTTACGCATATATATTCAGTTCTTACGCATATATATTCCGTTCTTACATATATAGTCTTACACATATATTCCGTTCTTACACATATATATTCAGTTCTTACACATATATATTCCGTTCTTACACATATATATTACGTTCTTATTCATATATATTCTGTACTTACACGTATATATTCCGTTCTTACACATATATATTCCGTTCATATTCCGTTCTTACACATATATATTCCGTTCTTACACATATATATTCCGTTTTTTACGCATATATATTCCGTTCTTACAGATATATATTCAGTTCTTACGCATATATATTCAGTTCTTTCGCATATATATTCAGTTATTACTCATATATATTCCGATCTTACACTTATATATTCTGTTCTTACACATATATATTCCGTTCTTACACATATATATTCCGTTCTTACACATATATATTCAGTTCTTACGCAATTATATTCCGTTCTTACACATATATATTCAGTTCTTACGCTTATATATTCATTTCTTACACATATATGTTCAGTCCTTACGCATATATATTCAGTTTTACGCATATATATTCAGTTATTACACATATATATTCATTTCTTACACATATATGTTCATTTCTTACCCATATATATTCCGTTCTTACACGTACATATTCCGTTCTTACACATATATATTCCGTCCTTACACATATATATTTAGTTCTTACAAATATATATTCAGTTCTTAAACATATATATTCAGTTCTTACGCATATACATTCAGTTCTAACGCATATATATTCATTTCTTACACATATATGTTCAGTTCTTACACATATATATTCCGTTCTTACACGTACATATTCCGTTCTTACAAATATATATTCCGTTCTTACACATATATATTCAGTTCTTACACATATATATTCATTTCTTACACATATATATTCAGTTCTTACACATATATATTCCGTTCTTACACGTACATATTCCGTTCTTACACATATTTATTCCGTTCTTACACATATATATTCCGTTCTTACACATATATATTCAGTTCTTACACATATATATTCAGTTCTTACACATATATATTCCGTTCTTAAACATATATATTCCGTTCTTACACATATATATTCCGTTCTTACAAGTATATATTCCGTTCTAACACATATATATTCCGTTCTTACACGTACATATTCCGTTTTTGCACATATATATTCCGTTCTTACACCTATATATTTCCGTTCTTACGCATATATATTCAGTTCTTACACATATATATTCAGTTCTTACAGATATATATTCTTACACATATATTCCGTTCTTACACATATATATTTAGTCCTTACACATATATATTCCGTTCTGACAGACATATATTCCGTTCTTACGCATATATATCAGTTCCTACGCCTATATATTCCGTTTTTACACATATATGTTCAGTTCTTACACATATATATTCCGTTCTTACACGTACATATTCCGTTCTTACACATATATATTCCGTTCTTACACATATATATTCAGTTCTTAGAAATATATATTCAGTTCTTACACATATATATTCAGTTCTTACACATATATATTCAGTTCTTACGCATATATATTCCGTTCTTACACATATATATTCCGTTCTTACACATATATATTCCGTTCTTAAACGTATATATTCCGTTCATACACATATATATTCCGTTCTTACACATATATATTCCGTTCTTACACATATATATTCCGTTCTTACGCATATATATTCCGTTCTTACGCATATATATTCAGTTCTTACACATATATATTCAGTTCTTACAGATATATATTCAGTACTTACGCATATATATTCAGTTCTTACGCATATATATTCAGTTCTTACTCATATATATTCAGTTCTTACGCATATATAATTCATTTTTCACACATATATGTTCAGTTCTTAAACATATATATTCAGTTCTTACACGTACATATTCCGTTCTTACCCATATATATTCCGTTCTTACACATATATATTCAGTTCTTACATATATATATTTTCAGTTCTTACACAATATATATTCAGTTCTTACACATATATATTCAGTTCTTACAAATATATATTCAGTTCTAACACATATATATTCAGTTCTTACACCTATATATTATTCAGTTCTTACACATATATATTTCGTTTTTACACATATATATTCCGTTCGTACACATATATATTCCGTTCTTACACGTATATATTCAGTTCTTACACGTATATATTTCGTTCTTACACATATATCTTCCGTTCTTACGCATATATATTCCGTTCTTTCGCATATATATTCAGTTTTACGCATACATATTCAGTTCTTACGCATATATATTCAGTTCTTACACATACATATTCAGTTCTTACGCATATATATTCAGTTCTTACGCATATATATTCCGTTCTTACATATATAGTCTTACACATATATTCCGTTCTTACACATATATATTCAGTTCTTACACATATATATTCCGTTCTTACACATATATATTACGTTCTTATTCATATATATTCTGTTCTTACACGTATATATTCCGTTCTTACACATATATATTCCGTTCATATTCCGTTCTTACACATATATATTCCGTTCTTACACATATATATTCCGTTTTTACGCATATATATTCCGTTCTTACAGATATATATTCAGTTCTTACGCATATATATTCAGTTCTTTCGCATATATATTCAGTTCTTACTCATATATATTCCGATCTTACACTTATATATTCTGTTCTTACACATATATATTCCGTTCTTACACATATATATTCCGTTCTTACACATATATATTCAGTTCTTACGCAATTATATTCCGTTCTTACACATATATATTCAGTTCTTACGCTTATATATTCATTTCTCACACATATATGTTCAGTCCTTACGCATATATATTCAGTTTTACGCATATATATTCAGTTATTACACATATATATTCATTTCTTACACATATATGTTCATTTCTTACCCATATATATTCCGTTCTTACACGTACATATTCCGTTCTTACACATATATATTCCGTCCTTACACATATATATTTAGTTCTTACAAATATATATTCAGTTCTTACACATATATATTCAGTTCTTACGCATATACATTCAGTTCTAACGCATATATATTCATTTCTTACACATATATGTTCAGTTCTTACACATATATATTCCGTTCTTACACGTACATATTCCGTTCTTACAAATATATATTCCGTTCTTACACATATATATTCAGTTCTTACACATATATATTCATTTCTTACACATATATATTCCGTTCTTACACATATATATTCCGTTCTTACACGTACATATTCCGTTCTTACACATATTTATTCCGTTCTTACACATATATATTCCGTTCTTACACATATATATTCAGTTCTTACACATATATATTCAGTTCTTACACATATATATTCCGTTCTTACACATATATATTCCGTTCTTACACATATATATTCCGTTCTTACAAGTATATATTCCGTTCTTACACATATATATTCCGTTCTTACACATATATATTCAGTTCTTACACATATATATTCATTTCTTACACATATATATTCCGTTCTTACACATATATATTCCGTTCTTACACGTACATATTCCGTTCTTACACATATTTATTCCGTTCTTACACATATATATTCCGTTCTTACACATATATATTCAGTTCTTTCGCATATATATTCAGTTTTACGCATACATATTCAGTTCTTACGCATATATATTCAGTTCTTACACATACATATTCAGTTCTTACGCATATATATTCAGTTCTTACGCATATATATTCCGTTCTTACATATATAGTCTTACACATATATTCCGTTCTTACACATATATATTCAGTTCTTACACATATATATTCCGTTCTTACACATATATATTACGTTCTTATTCATATATATTCTGTTCTTACACGTATATATTCCGTTCTTACACATATATATTCCGTTCATATTCCGTTCTTACACATATATATTCCGTTCTTACACATATATATTCCGTTTTTACGCATATATATTCCGTTCTTACAGATATATATTCAGTTCTTACGCATATATATTCAGTTCTTTCGCATATATATTCATTTCTTACTCATATATATTCCGATCTTACACTTATATATTCTGTTCTTACACATATATATTCCGTTCTTACACATATATATTCCGTTCTTACACATATATATTCAGTTCTTACGCAATTATATTCCGTTCTTACACATATATATTCAGTTCTTACGCTTATATATTCATTTCTTACACATATATGTTCAGTCCTTACGCATATATATTCAGTTTTAGGCATATATATTCAGTTATTACACATATATATTCATTTCTTACACATATATGTTCATTTCTTACCCATATATATTCCGTTCTTACACGTACATATTCCGTTCTTACACATATATATTCCGTCCTTACACATATATATTTAGTTCTTACAAATATATATTCAGTTCTTACACATATATATTCAGTTCTTACGCATATACGTTCAGTTCTAACGCATATATATTCATTTCTTACATATATATGTTCAGTTCTTACACATATATATTCCGTTCTTACACGTACATATTCCGTTCTTACAAATATATATTCCGTTCTTACACATATATATTCAGTTCTTACACATATATATTCATTTCTTACACATATATATTCCGTTCTTACACATATATATTCCGTTCTTACACGTACATATTCCGTTCTTACACATATTTATTCCGTTCTTACACATATATATTCCGTTCTTACACATATATATTCAGTTCTTACACATATATATTCAGTTCTTACACATATATATTCCGTTCTTACACATATATATTCCGTTCTTACACATATATATTCCGTTCTTACAAGTATATATTCCGTTCTTACACATATATATTCCGTTCTTACACATATATATTCAGTTCTTACACATATATATTCATTTCTTACACATATATATTCCGTTCTTACACATATATATTCCGTTCTTACACGTACATATTCCGTTCTTACACATATTTATTCCGTTCTTACACATATATATTCCGTTCTTACACATATATATTCAGTTCTTACACATATATATTCAGTTCTTACACATATATATTCCGTTCTTACACATATATATTCCGTTCTTACACATATATATTCCGTTCTTACAAGTATATATTCCGTTCTTACACATATATATTCCGTTCTTACACGTACATATTCCGTTTTTGCACATATATATTCCGTTCTTACACCTATATATTCCGTTCTTACGCATATATATTCAGTTCTTACACATATATATTCAGTTCTTACAGATATATATACTTACACATATATTCCGTTCTTACACATATATATTTAGTCCTTACACATATATATTCCGTTCTGACACACATATATTCCGTTCTTACGCATATATATCAGTTCCTACGCCTATATATTCCGTTTTTACACATATATGTTCAGTTCTTACACATATATATTCCGTTCTTACACGTACATATTCCGTTCTTACACATATATATTCCGTTCTTACACATATATATTTAGTTCTTACAAATATATATTCAGTTCTTACACATATATATTCAGTTCTTACACATATATATTCAGTTCTTACGCATATATATTCCGTTCTTACACATATATATTCCGTTCTTACACATATATATTCCGTTCTTACACGTATATATTCCGTTCATACACATATATATTCCGTTCTTACACATATATATTCCGTTCTTACACATATATATTCCTTTTTATACATATATATTCAGTTCTTACGCATATATTCAGTTCTTACGCATATATATTCATTTATTACACATATGTGTTCAGTTCTTACGCATATATATTTAGTTATACGCATATATATTCAGTTATTACACATATATATTCCGTTCTTACGCATATATATTCAGTTCTTATGCATATATATTCATTTCTTACACATATATGTTCAGTTCTTACACATATATATTCCGTTCTTACACGTACATATTCCGTTCTTACACATATATATTCCGTTCTTACAAATATATATTCAGTTCTTACACATATATATTCACTTCTTACACATATATATTCACTTCTTACACATATATATTCCGTTCTTACGCATATATATTCCGTTCTTACACATATATATTCATTTCTTACACATATATGTTCATTTCTTACACATATATGTTCAGTCCTTACGCATATATATTCAGTTTTACGCATATATATTCAGTTATTACACATATATATTCATTTCTTACACATATATGTTCATTACTTACCCATATATATTCCGTTCTTACACGTACATATTCCGTTCTTAGACATATATATTCCGTCCTTACACATATATATTTAGTTCTTACAAATATATATTCAGTTCTTACACATATATATTCAGTTCTTACGCATATACATTCAATTCTAACGCATATATATTCATTTCTTACACATATATGTTCAGTTCTTACACATATATATTCCGTTCTTACACGTACATATTCCGTTCTTACAAATATATATTCCGTTCTTACACATATATATTCAGTTCTTACACATATATATTCATTTCTTACACATATATAATTAGTTCTTACACATATATATTCAGTTCTTACACATATATATTCAGTTCTTACGCATATATATTCCGTTCTTACACATATATATTCCGTTCTTACACATATATATTCCGTTCTTACACGTATATATTCCGTTCATACACATATATATTCCGTTCTTACACATATATATTCCGTTCTTACACATATATATTCCGTTCTTATACATATATATTCAGTTCTTACGCATATATTCAGTTCTTACGCATATATATTCATTTATTACACATATGTGTTCAGTTCTTACGCATATATATTTAGTTATACGCATATATATTCAGTTATAACACATATATATTCCGTTCTTACGCATATATATTTAGTTCTTACGCATATATATTCATTTCTTACACATATATGTTCAGTTCTTACACATATATATTCCGTTCTTACACGTACATATTCCGTTCTCACACATATATATTCCGTTCTTACAAATATATATTCAGTTCTTACACATATATATTCACTTCTTACACATATATATTCACTTCTTACACATATATATTCCGTTCTTACGCATATATATTCCGTTCTTACACATATATATTCATTTCTTACACATATATGTTCATTTCTTACACATATATGTTCAGTCCTTACGCATATATATTCAGTTTTACGCATATATATTCAGTTATTACACATATATATTCATTTCTTACACATATATGTTCATTTCTTACCCATATATATTCCGTTCTTACACGTACATATTCCGTTCTTAGACATATATATTCCGTCCTTACACATATATATTTAGTTCGTACAAATATATATTCAGTTCTTACACATATATATTCAGTTCTTACGCATATACATTCAATTCTAACGCATATATATTCATTTCTTACACATATATGTTCAGTTCTTACACATATATATTCCGTTCTTACACGTACATATTCCGTTCTTACAAATATATATTCCGTTCTTACACATATATATTCAGTTCTTACACATATATATTCATTTCTTACACATATATATTCAGTTCTTACACGTATATATTCCGTTCTTACACGTACATATTCCGTTCTTACACATATTTATTCCGTTCTTACACATATATATTTCGTTCTTACACATATATATTCAGTTCTTACACATATATATTCAGTTCTTACACATATATATTCCGTTCTTACACATATGTATTCCGTTCTTACACATATATATTCCGTTCTTACAAATATATATTCCGTTCTTACACATATATATTCCGTTCTTACACGTACATATTCCGTTTTTGCACATATATATTCCGTTCTTACACCTATATATTCCGTTCTTACGCATATATATTCAGTTCGTACACATATATATTCAGTTCTTACAGATATATATTCTTACACATATATTCCGTTCTTACACATATATATTTAGTCCTTACACATATATATTCCGTTCTGACACACATATATTCCTTTCTTACGCATATATATCAGTTCCTACGCCTATATATTCCGTTTTTACACATATATGTTCAGTTCTTACACATATATATTCCGTTCTTACACGTACATATTCCGTTCTTACACATATATATTCCGTTCTTACACATATATATTCAGTTCTTACAAATATATATTCAGTTCTTACACATATATATTCAGTTCTTACACATATATATTCAGTTCTTACTCATATATATTCCGTTCTTACACATATATATTCCGTTCTTACAAATATATATTCCGTTCTTACACGTATATATTCCGTTCATACACATATATATTCCGTTCTTACACATATATATTCCGTTCTTACACATATATATTCCGTTCTTACACATATATATTCAGTTCTTACCCATATATTCAGTTCTTACGCATATATATTCATTTCTTACACATATGTGTTCAGTTCTTACGCATATATATTTAGTTATACGCATATATATTCAGTTATTACACATATATATTCCGTTCTTACGCATATATATTCAGTTCTTACGCATATATATTCATTTCTTACACATATATGTTCAGTTCTTACACATATATATTCCGTTCTTACACGTACATATTCCGTTCTTACACATATATATTCCGTTCTTACAAATATATATTCAGTTCTTACACATATATATTCACTTCTTACACATATATATTCCGTTCTTACACGTACATATTCCGTTCTTACACCTTTATATTCCGTTCTTACGCATATATATTCCGTTCTTACGCATATATATTCAGTTCTTACACATATATATTCAGTTCTTACACATATATATTCAGCACTTACGCATATATATTCAGTTCTTACGCATATATATTCAGTTCTTACTCATATATATTCAGTTCTTACGCATATATATTCATTTTTCACACATATATGTTCAGTTCTTAAACATATATATTCAGTTCTTACACGTACATATTCCGTTCTTACCCATATATATTCCGTTCTTACACATTTATATTCAGTTCTTACATATATATTTTCAGTTCTTACACATATATATTCAGTTCTTACACATATATATCAGTTCTTACAAATATATATTCAGTTCTAACACATATATATTCAGTTCTTACACCTATATATTATTCAGTTCTTACACATATATATTCCGTTTTTACACATATATATTCCGTTCGTACACATATATATTCCGTTCTTACACGTATATATTCAGTTCTTACACGTATAAATTCCGTTCTTACACATATATCTTCCGTTCTTACACGTATATATTCCATTCTTACACATATATTCCGTTCTTACGCATATATATTCCGTTCTTTCGCATATATATTCAGTTTTACGCATACATATCCAGTTCTTACGCATATATATTCAGTTCTTACACATACATATTCAGTTCTTACACATATATATTCAGTTCTTACGCATATATAATCCGTTCTTACATATATAGTCTTACACATATATTCCGTTCTTACACATATATATTCAGTACTTACAGATATATATTCCGTTCTTACACATATATATTACGTTCTTATTCATATATATTCTGTTCTTACACTTATATATTCCGTTCTTACACATATATATTCAGTTCATATTCCGTTCTTACACATATATTACGTTCTTAAACATATATATTCCGTTTTTACGCATATATATTCCGTTCTTACACATATATATTTCGTTCTTACGCATATATATTCAGTTCTTACGCATATATATTACGTTCTTACACTTATATATTTCATTCTTACACATATATTCCGTTCTTACGCATAAATATTCCGTTCTTTCGCTTATATATTCAGTTTTACGCATATATATTCAGTTCTTACGCATATATATTCAGTTCTTACACATATATTTTCAGTTCTTACACATATATATTCAGTTCTTACACATATATATTCCGTTTTTACGCATATATATTCCGTTCTTACACATATATATTCAGTTCTTACTCATATATATTCAGTCCTTACGCATATATATTCATTTCTTACACATATATGTTCAGTTCTTACACATATATATTCAGTTTTACGCATATATATTCAGTTATTACACATATATACTCCGTTCTTACGTATATATAGGTTCAGTTCTTACGCATATATATTCATTTCTTACACATATATGTTCAGTTCTTACACATATATATTCAGTTCTTACGCATACATATTTCGATCTTACACATATATATTCTTACACATATATTCAGTTCTTACGCATATATATTCAGTTATTACGCATATATATTCAGTTCTTACGCATATATATTCAGTTCTTACGCATATATATTCACTTCTTACGCATATATATTCAGTTCTTACGCATATATATTCATTTTTTACACATATATTTTCAGTTCTTACACATGTATATTCCGTTCTTACACGTACATATTCAGTTCTTACACATATATATTCAATTCTTACACATATATATCAGTTCTTACAAATATATATTCAGTTCTAACACATATATATTCAGTTCTTACACCTATATATTATTCAGTTCTTACACATATATATTCCGTTTTTACACATATATATTCCGTTCGTACACATATATATTCCGTTCTTACACGTATATATTCAGTTCTTACACGTATAAATTCCGTTCTTACACATATATCTTCCGTTCTTACACGTATATATTCCATTCTTACACATATATTCCGTTCTTACGCATATATATTCCGTTCTTTCGCATATATATTCAGTTTTACGCATACATATTCAGTTCTTACGCATATATATTCAGTTCTTACACATACATATTCAGTTCTTACACATATATATTCAGTTCTTACGCATATATAATCCGTTCTTACATATATAGTCTAACACATATATTCCGTTCTTACACATATATATTCAGTACTTACACATATATATTCCGTTCTTACACATATATATTACGTTCTTATTCATATATATTCTGTTCTTACACTTATATATTCCGTTCTTACACATATATATTCCGTTCATATTCCGTTCTTACACATATATTCCGTTCTTAAACATATATATTCCGTTTTTACGCATATATATTCCGTTCTTACACATATATATTTCGTTCTTACGCATATATATTCAGTTCTTACGCATATATATTACGTTCTTACACTTATATATTCCATTCTTACACATATATTCCGTTCTTACGCATAAATATTCCGTTCTTTCGCATATATATTCAGTTTTACGCATATATATTCAGTTCTTACGCATATATATTCAGTTCTTACACATATATTTTCAGTTCTTACACATATATATTCAGTTCTTACACATATATATTCCGTTTTTACGCATATATATTCCGTTCTTACACATATATATTCAGTTCTTACGCATATATATTCAGTTCTTACGCATATATATTCATTTCTTACACATATATGTTCAGTTCTTACACATATATATTCAGTTTTACGCATATATATTCAGTTATTACACATATATACTCCGTTCTTACGTATATATATTCAGTTCTTACGCATATATATTCATTTCTTACACATATATGTTCAGTTCTTACACATATATATTCAGTTCTTAAGCATACATATTTCGATCTTACACATATATATTCTTACACATATATTCAGTTCTTACGCATATATATTCAGTTATTACGCATATATATTCAGTTCTTACGCATATATATTCAGTTCTTACGCATATATATTCACTTCTTACGCATATATATTCAGTTCTTACGCATATATATTCATTTTTTACACATATATGTTCAGTTCTTACACATGTATATTCCGTTCTTACGCGTACATATTCAGTTCTTACACATATATATTCAATTCTTACACATATATATTCAGTTCTTCCACATGTATATTCAGTTCCTACACATATATATTCAGTTCTTACAAATATATATTCAGTTCTTACACATATATATTCATTTCTTACACATATATATTCAGTTCTTACACAAAAATATTCCGTTTTTACACATATATATTCCGTTCGTACACATATATATTCCGTTCTTACACATATATATTCCGTTCTTACACGCATATATTCCATTCTTACACATATATTCCGTTCTTACGCATATATATTCCCTTCTTTCGCATATATATTCAGTTTTACGCATATATATTCAGTTCTTACGCATATATATTCAGTTCTTACACATATATATTCAGTTCTTACACATATATATTCAGTTCTTACGCATATATATTCCTTTCTTACACATATATATTCTTAAACATATATTCCGTTATTACACATATATATTCAGTACTTACACATATATATTCAGTTCTGACACATATATATTCCGTTCTTACGCATATATATCAGTTCTTACGCATATATATTCCGTTCTTACGCATACATATTCAGTTTTTACGCATATATATTCAGTTCTTACGCATATATATTCATTTCTTACACATATATATTCAGTTCTTACAGATATATATTCTTACACCTATATTCCGTTCTTACACGTATATATTCAGTCCTTACACATATATATTCCGTTCTGACAAATATATATTCCGTTCTTACGCATATATATCAGTTCCTACGCATATATATTCCGTTCTTACACATATATGTTTAGTTCTTACACATATATATTCCTTTCTTACACGTACATATTCCGTTCTTACAAATATATATTCCGTTCTTACACATATATATTCAGTTCTTACAAATATATATTCAGTTCTTACACATATATATTCAGTTCTTACACATATATATTCAGTTCTTACACATATATATTCCGTTCTTACACATATATATTGCATTCTCACACATATATATTCCGTTCTTACACGTACATATTCCGTTCATACACATATATATTCCGTTCTTACACATATATATTCCGTTCTTACACATATATATTCAGTTCTTACGCATATATATTCCGTTCTTACACATATATATTCAGTTCTTACGCATATATATTCAGTTCTTACGCATATATATTCATTTCTTACACATATATGTTCAGTTCTTACGCATATATATTTAGTTTTACGCATATATATTCAGTTATTACACATATATATTCCGTTATTACGCATATATATTCAGTTCTTACGCATATATATTCATTTCTTACACATATATGTTCAGTTCTTACACTTATATATTCCGTTCTTACACGTACATATTCCGTTCTTACACATATATATTCCGTTCTTACACGTATATATTCAGTTCTTACACGTATATATTCCGTTCTTACACATATATCTTCCGTTCTTACACGTATATATTCCATTCTTACACATATATTCCGTTCTTACGCATATATATTCCGTTCTTTCGCATATATATTCAGTTTTACGCATACATATTCAGTTCTTTCGCATATATATTCAGTTCTTACAAATACATATTCAGTTCTTACACATATATATTCAGTTCTTACGCATATATATTCCGTTCTTACATATATAGTCTTACACATATATTCCGTTCTTACACATATATATTCAGTTCTTACACATATATATTCCGTTCTTACACATATATATTACGTTCTTATTCATATATATTCTGTTCTTACACGTATATATTCCGTTCTTACACTTATATATTCCGTTCATATTCCGTTCTTACACATATATATTCCGTTCTTCCACATATATATTCCGTTTTTACGCATATATATTCCGTTCTTACACATATATATTTCGTTCTTACGCATATATATTCAGTTCTTACGCATATATATTCCATTCTTACACTTATATATTCCATTCTTACACATATATTCCGTTCTTACGCATATATATTCCGTTCTTTCGCATATATATTCAGTTTTACGCATATATATTCAGTTCTTACGCATATATATTCAGTTCTTACACATACATATTCAGTTCTTACACATATATATTCCGTTCTTACACATATATATTCCGTTCTTACACGTATATATTCCATTCTTACACATATATTCCGTTCTTACGCATATATATTCCCTTCTTTCGCATATATATTCAGTTTTACGCATATATATTCAGTTCTTACGCATATATATTCAGTTCTTACACATATATATTCAGTTCTTACACATATATATTCAGTTCTTACGCATATATATTCCTTTCTTACACATATATATTCTTACACATATATTCCGTTATTACACATATATATTCAGTTCTTACAAATATATATTCAGTTCTGACACATATATATTCCGTTCTTACGCATATATATCAGTTCTTACGCATATATATTCCGTTCTTACGCATATATATTCAGTTCTTACGCATATATATTCAGTTCTTACGCATATATATTCATTTCTTAGACATATATATTCAGTTCTTACAGATATATATTCTTACACATATATTCCGTTCTTACACGTATATATTCAGTCCTTACACCTATATATTCCGTTCTGACAAATATATATTCCGTTCTTACGCATATATATCAGTTCCTACGCATATATATTCCGTTCTTACACATATATGTTTAGTTCTTACACATATATTTTCCTTTCTTACACGTACAGATTCCGTTCTTACAAATATATATTCCGTTCTTACACATATATATTCAGTTCTTACAAATATATATTCAGTTCTTACACATATATATTCAGTTCTTACACATATATATTCAGTTCTTACACATATATATTCCGTTCTTACACATATATATTGCGTTCTCACACATATATATTCCGTTCTTACACGTATATATTCCGTTCATACACATATATATTCCGTTCTTACACATATATATTCCGTTCTTACACATATATATTCAGTTCTTACGCATATATATTCCGTTCTTACACATATATATTCAGTTCTTACGCATATATATTCAGTTCTTACGCATATATATTCATTTCTTACACATATATGTTCAGTTCTTACGCATATATATGTAGTTTTACGCATATATATTCAGTTATTACACATATATATTCCGTTCTTACGCATATATATTCAGTTCTTACGCATATATATTCATTTCTTACACATATATGTTCAGTTCTTACACTTATATATTCCGTTCTTACACGTACATATTCCGTTCTTACACATATATATTCCGTTCTTACACGTATATATTCAGTTCTTACACGTATATATTCCGTTCTTACACATATATCTTCCGTTCTTACACGTATATATTCCATTCTTACGCATATATTCCGTTCTTAAGCATATATATTCCGTTCTTTCGCATATATATTCAGTTTTACGCATACATATTCAGTTCTTTCGCATATATATTCAGTTCTTACACATACATATTCAGTTCTTACACATATATA
>JAWPHD010024871.1:0-17972 GCA_037043455.1 Cyrtodaria siliqua | reverse complement strand
TATATATCAATTAGTGGGAGAAAAAACACTATGAAAAACAGACATATACTATTATATGACTCAATAAATAACTTAGCTTTATTTTGTTTTTATTTTGTTCTACCTCGTCAATAGCTAACCAACCCTTTGACTGCAAACACCGGCTGGATCATGTGTCAATGCGCTGCATAGTCCCGGAAAACTATGCAAAATAAAGAGCTACTGAGAATAGGATACTCGAGGATATTACAATTGTGAAAATCGTAAAAAGGGAAATTGAACACTAAAGTACAGAAGGAAATCCAAACTATGTCATGGAAGGTGATGGTAGTCATGCAAAGAAAGCGGTTAGGCCAAACAAAAAAGAAAAGATGTGTTTCCTATCAGTCAGAGCTCTAACCTAACAGTTATACGTTTTATAACTGTTGGAAGTTATTAAAACGCCAAATTATTATCTCTCTTTGGTTTAGAGTAGCAGTTACTTTTCCTAGTAACCATTTGTACCTAAATCAGTTACACAAGATCATTTGCTAATGAATTTGAAATAGTTGCCAAATGTGCTGTGGTTTGATTTATGTCGGAATCACTTATCATCAAAGGATAAATAAATCTTCATCCAGATCAATTAGCATTGTTCTAATTATCATGTTGGGGGTCTACAAAATGATTTTTAATGAATTTTGTTGAATACAGTAGGTAACTTGAGAGGCTTGTGCCATTGGATTTTCATCGATGCTCCATCAGAATTTTTATTGCATGGTTGTAAAGTTGAATAATCACCCTACCGGGAGTAAGTTGTCATTTATGTTTGAAAATTCCTGTACAGAAGATATAATGCATCTAAACTGGAGTGATTTGTGGTAGTAACTGATTCTTGGTTACTATACGAGTTTTTGTTTTTTTCATAAGTCACAGGTTATGAAAAACGTAACTGTTTAAGGTTAGGAGCTCTGACTGCCTATTGCATGCTCTAAAAAATAGGGTAGGTCGGTAGGCATCTTTTTTTTTTTGTGAGATTCTACATGTATTTATCTCATAAACCCCATAAAAGTTGATAATACAACTGAAAGTTCCTCTGTGATGTCAGTTTACCTCGCTATAGTGTGATAAATCATTGTTCAGAACAATTTTTTTTTTTTATACAAAGTTTTAAAAATAGCCTAAAATAGGGTCGCTCGGGCCACTGGAATCACAGGCTTTTTTTTGGCCTTACTACCAGTATATTGGCTATAATCACATATGTTATCCTACTGATAAACAAGTATTATGATAAATTTATTCCATAACAAAAACTGTTTCCATTTAACGGACTTTTTGCTTGAGGGAATAATCCGAAACAAGCCCATGTAAAGGAAGTAAGGTCAAGTGAAACACGGGTCGATATAAAAAAACACGGGACGACTTCTTTCACGGTTCATGTTACGAACTTGAAAGGATCTATACTGAAACTGTGTAACCCCTTTTTTACTTTGTAAATGACAAATAATGGATGCAGAAGTTAATACATGCGTGCAATTCGAACACATTTGCGTCATAATCACCTTTTGACTGTATGTCAAAGTCGCGGTACAATCTTATATGGAAATTACACATTCCGGACAGTAACTTTCAAACCATTACACCAACACTTATGAAACTTTATGGGTTCATTGCCCTAGTATGGAGAGGATCCTTATGTTTTTGGGGATCAGTAGATCAAAGGTCATCATGACTCTAATTCCAGACCCGTAATTTTGAACCATTACACCTACACTCCTGAAACTATAGGTGCAATGCCCTAGATAGAGGAGGACATCCAACTGTTTTTGGGGGTATAGGTAAAAGGTCAAGGTCATCATGTCCGTATATGAAATACACATTTCAGACAACAACTTCGAAATGAATCTGTATGTATGTATGAGGTTTAACGTCGCTTTTAACAATCTCAGTTGTATCACGATATTGTCTACTTGAGACAGTGTGCTCCATGCTCAATTTTATAATGCTGCACACTGGAATTGAGTTGGGTTTTAAGCGCAACAATACATGAAAGGTTATATGACGCCCTAACAGGAATTGATGCATGCCAGGCTCTCATGTGCATCATCCATATACACCGGATTAAACATGAAAATGGGCCTAGAACCTTCTCACCTGCAGAACTGCAGAGTTGCTTGCAAATTCCATTGTAAGACACTGCATGTATGCTGGAGCCACATTTATTGTTTTTCTGCCACTGCTCTAGTGATGTGAGCGAGATGGCACCTGAAACAATGCAGGGGTCATGTTAAGGAGATTTTATGAGCATGAACAAAAAAACAATAAATGAACATGAATTGGAGTCTACCCCTCTGCCTACCCCTCCAACGGGATCGCAGTGGCCCTATTCTTTGCCCCAGAACCACACAGGTCCTGCCACACTGTAATACCACATTGTAGACACAGGACATGATACCCCACTAATCACATATACTGACACTGGGCAGACCAGTCTTAGAACTATCCTTTATATGCTGAGCGCCTAGCAAGGAGTTACTAGTACCATTTTTATAAAGTCTTTGGTATGACCCGGCCGGGATTGAACCCACGACCTCCTGCATGCACACGCATGCTCTACACTAATAGTCCACGCCACGGTCATATGTATACCTACACTCATGGAATTTTATTGGTGCATCACCGTAGATGAGAGGATCCCTATTGTTTTATAGAGTCAGTAGGTCAATGGTCAAGGTCACCATGACCTTATATGGACGATAACTTCGAACCATACACATCGTCATGAACTTAATAGATACATTGCACTAGCTGAAGATCCTATTGTTTTAGGTCAGAGTTAAAGGTCAACATGACTTCATATACAAATACCCTAATTCTGGATGACGACTTTAAAAGAATAAAACACTCACACAATTTGTTGATGTATTGTCCTAGGTGACAAGAACCCTATTGTTTTTGGGGTCAGTAGGTCAAGGTCACCTTTATTTTTATATAGAATTTCACATTTGCTTCATAACATTTCCACTCTTGACACTTCATGCAATGCATTGTTAAAAGAAGTCCGGTCAAACGTAAAGGTCACCAAACCCTATTAAAGTAGCCACCTGGCACCAACATATAGCTTTTTAAAAAAAAATATGTCAATGTCATAGTTCTCACCTGGAAAACGCTTATAACATACTAACCATATAACCCAATATATAAGCCACAGGCTTGTTTCACAATCATGAACTAATAAAATAGGTTAACCTAAACTAACGTACTAACCTTAAGGAAATGGGTCTGCGCGGCGTATGCCCCGTTAGACGGCGCTCCTGTTTACAATTGTCGAACTCACTAATTCCGTATATTATGATCAATGAATGAATATAAAGAATGATCAAGAAGTGTTTGAGGCAGTTCCGATCGCAACGGCAAGTTCCGTAACAGTTTAGCCATTTGCACGTTCCGTCATTGTTCCGATTATTTGATAAAAACCATTGCAACTCAAGCTACCTCGTCAATTTCTTGGTTGAAACAAATGTACATTTACGGAAATTGACTAGGTTCAGTACTTCCAGTTCAGCACGAATGAAGTCTGACTTACTCATTAATTTCCCTTAGCCTTCCCCTAATTTCCGGGAACAAAAACATGCGCGATTTAGACGCCGGCGCTTCTTCTTGTGTACCGATTCTATTTTTACGAAAAGGCTATACAGAGGGTCCTACATTGTTACCCTTTCAATCTCCATGGTCCAGTCGGGGCAGTGGCTTTTATATCCTTTCTTGAATTGAGGACAACTCCGGCCCTTACAAAAAACAAAGATAGATTTAACAAAAAGTAGATTCTTACGAGTGGCGGCAGATGTACAGTACTGGTTTTTTCCCAGTCAGAAGCTCTAACCTTAAACAGTTACACATTTTATACTGCAACTGCTGAAACTTATTAAATGCCAAATTATTGATCTCCCTTTGGTTAAGAGTAGCAGATACTTTTCTCTAATAACCTTTTGTAACCTAAATCAATTACAAGATCATTTGCTAATAAATCTAAATAATTGCCAAATGTATGTCTGAATACTTATTATTAAGGATAAATACATCTTTCATCAAGATCTAATTAGCAGTTGTTCACTAATTATCATGTTGGAGCCTACAAAATGTTTTTTAATGAATTTTGTTGCATAACAGTAGGTAACTTATGAGGCCTTGAGCATTGGATTTTCATTGATGCTCACAGAATTTTATTGCATGGATGTAAGTTCAATAATCACCCTTCCTGGAGAAAATTGTATACTGACCAAAAACAGAAACGTCCCTCCCTGTTTAAGTAAAGATATCCAGAAATCCAATAATATTCGTGCAAATGGTGGTCACACTCGTTATTAACGATAATTAATGCAGGTGACAAATTCTGAATTAAACTCGATATCCTAAACGTTACATAACGAGTGTCTGATATTTTGTGATTTTTGATTTTTACCCCTACCGAAATCGCCAGTGTATCACTCTGAAAGTTCTCGTGCTAGCCAGATTTAGTGAATCGATATTGATCCACAAAATTAATGAATAAACTTTGTTTGATTATGATTTATAACTGTAACCCTTTTGGATTTCTGGAAATCTTTACTTAAACAGGGAGGGACGTTTATTTTTGTTCAATATATTATATATAGGAAAATTCCTGTACAGAAGATACAATGCATCTAAACTTCAGTGATTTTGTGGTTCTGGTGACTATCCCATTTTTTTTTTTAAATAAGTCACAGGTTATGAAAAACAAAACTGTTTAAGGTTAGAGCTCTGACTGTCCCAGGAATAAGTGGGTGGTCAGCCTCCACCACAAAATAATGAACGTCATATATAGCCTAAAACCTGTTGGAAATGACGTAAAACACCATTCAAACAATACGAACTTGGTAGATAAAAATGCTTGTTAATTGTAACATAACTGCATTTTTTTGGAAAAATGAGTTTCATAGACACCTATTTCATATGATTATGTAAAGAATCTGATATACCAGTACTGAGTAGATCTACATTATTATGTATATCAGGGCTTTTTGTTGGAAATATGTAAAGAAAATGGGCTTCTATAATGGGAGGGGGTGGAAGAGGGGCTGCGGTTTTAAGCAGAAACATAACAATATTAAGAAATAAGAGGGGAATGCTATTCACATGTATAATTTGATTAACAGTGTTGGATAAGGTGCATTTTCTTAGCAAAAAAGGGGGAAATGGTAGGTTATATCGCTAGGAAAAGTTGTCTAATTTCAGTCCCTGTTTATGAAGGAAAGAATCCTGGGTATGGTGAAATTGTTATTGATTATAGCATAGCATTTAATCATTTAATCCCGGATAAACAAAGGGGCGGCACCTTATCACACTCTTAACGCCTGATAAACGGAAGTTTGAGTATGGGCATGGTCACTAATTACATCATACTACAAAAAACTAAAGTCTGTCTCAGCAGCTTCGGTGTTACATCCCCGTGCTACATATTTGTATTGTTATCTTTACTGGTTCTTAGGGATCATCAAGCCCATTATAGGCCAAACAACGCCAGAACGAAAAGACGACAGATTGAAAGCGAAAAGTCGAAAATATAATGACAAAAACAGGACACTATAAAATGTCTTTTCACGTGGCGTTCTGTCATCTTTTCGTCGACTTCAAATGTCATGTTTTCTTTTTGTCGTCTTTTCGTTGTCGCGAAGAAAAGACAAAATGGCAAAAATCAGCCATCATAATTAATATGGGTACAAAAGAATTGAAAAAGAAAGGTTACACGATTGAATCTATTTTTATTCACAATATCTTATTTACCCACCCCATCCCCACGCATTTCGCCTCAATTACACACCCACATTTTCAAAAACCTGTCTACCGATTGAGCGTGCGTGTTAAATATTAAAAATCTTATGGAATCTCATAATTGTATTTTGTATACACTATAATGTAAAAACAGGCCAATTATAGGTACAGGGCCCTCCCTTCAGTTTGGGGGAAATGGGCCCTCTGGTGGGGAATTTTCCATTGTTTTCAATATCAAAGTGGAATTTCTAAGAAACACAAATTAGTGTTTATTATTGAAGTGGTACCAAGAATTTACCATTCCAAATTGCAAAATGTATGCTGTTTTCCTGTATTGGACTTAATTTTTTTTCTTTTTTTCTTTTTTTTAATGGGGAATTTTTCACAGGAAAAGGGGGAAAAATAAATACATTTAGGGGTGGGGAATGGGGCCAAATTTCGGCCCCAAAAACGGTCAAACGACGATCCTGACGTATATGCCAAAATGCAGAAAAAGGCCTCCCCCACCCCGAAAATTTATTTGCCTCGGTGTCAATTTGTGTCTGGTTACGGCACTGGTTACCGCAATGTCGATAGGTGTGGAACAACTTTATCTGTGTTTTATTTCCTATGTATGTCTTTTTACATACATCGTGTTGTTTATACACCTTTTGGAATATTTTAGTAGTACAGGCAATATTGGAGCCTTTGCAGCATAATGAAAACCTATTAACTACCAACCTTAAATTATTGCAAATACTCTGAAATACCACCAACACTATAGCGTGGAGTCAGCTGCATACAGACCTATGTTTATTTGTTGAGATATGAAGGCTAAATCATTGATGTATAGCAAAAATAAAAGGGGACCACAAATATATCATCGCTGTATAGTCAAACCCCAATTCATAGATGATTTGACAAGATCTTTTTTCTACATTGACAACATGGCCCTCACTCTAAGGTCAATGTTTATAAGGAGCATCAGGGAATTGTCTTAAACAAGTTTTAATGATATGTGATGCTGTCGTCAAAAAGTCTCCTATATCATGGGACCGTCAGGTAAAATTTTAAGTGTTCTATATAGCCTTAAGTAGTGGTTGAAAAAGCTTGTTGCAAAAGATACCTAGTGAGTTTTAATTTGCACTTAAATCTGATTTTTTCTTTCTCTATTTTTTGCAGCATGTCTCGCAAGAATATTTCCGAGCTGCCATCTGCAGGAACTGACAGGCCTGTGCCCTACACAAATGGGCACTTGAAAGTTTTGGTAGTGAAGGTAGGCCATACAGCCACGTTTTCAAATTCGGACCAGGGAGGCGCAATACTGAACTTCAGCATAGCAGACAGATCCGGATCTAGAATGGTTAGCTTAAATGACCAGTCAAAGTTTCGACTGATAAAAGAAGGCAGGTCACTTCTCCTGAGGAACTTTCTATTGAAAGCGGAAAAAGTCATGTTGACTGCGAACTCGAAAGTGATGATGACATCACAAGTCACGGTGTCCAATGCCATACACCAAGCTGCTGTAGAATTGGTGATCGCTTCTTCACCTTATAAAACGCTCAAAGAAGTGAAGACCTCCAAAACAAAACAAGTGGTGACTGTTCGTGGCCAGATTATCAAGGTATGCCATTTTCATTATATTTTCCTTTTCTATACCTGCTTAATCCCCACCACGCTGTAACCCATTACAAACTTCTTCCCATACACCCCCGCCCATTCAGTGTTTTTTTATGCCTAATTTTGGACCCCATTCACAATTCCAAAAAGTATCCCTTTTCACACAATTATATGCAAAAATTCACAATTTAAAAAAAACAAACAAAAAAAAACATATATTATTTTTTGGTAAATACAAACCAGTAAGGATACTAGTCTTAATATAAGCTGGTGTCAAAACTAGTCTGTATTTACCAAAAACAAAACTTAAAACCAAGGGATATTAAACTGAAAAAGGTTTATTTCTCTTTTGTTATAATATTTCACAATTTTCACAATTTCTAGAAAAATGTCGCTATTTTTCACAATAACACGGGCACAGGCTGCATTCACAAAACACATTAAAAAAAACCCTGCCATTATGCAAGTGCTATGGCAAACAATTTTCACTTCATGGGCTTTTACACTGATTTTGTTTAAAAACTATTCCACACAGTTGTATCAAGTGCTATAGAAACACAAACAACAACAGGGTTGTATTTAGGGCATAAGAACCGTTATTTACAATCAGATCTTCAGCAATCTTTGTCAGAGTGTTAATAACCATAACAACTGGAACATGTGATTAGTAACAACAGAGTTATGGCCCTTGATTTGTAACAAATTGCTATATTTCACTTTGTAAGAACTACACTTTCTTCTCTTTTTTTCCATCCAACTGTTACCAGACTTGCTCACATTGTCAAAAAACAACAACAGCTGGCAAAACCCCCAAAAAATAATATCATCTCTGTCCTGTTTGACAATGAGCAATATATGCATATCCACAAGCTATTGCATTCATTAAAAAAACATAGCAAGTTTTAGCAAACTTCATAGCTTTTATTAAACTGTTTCTGATTTTCACCAAATTTGACTTAGTAAGATACTATAAGTTTGACAACTGAAACATTCATTTCAACAGAGTTATTCCCCTTGATTATCAAGTCTTACCACATGAAAGCCATTATACCAATATAGCGTCTTCAGGCCATCTTCGACCTCCTGTTTTGTATATATATATTGTACAGACAGGGTTCTCAATGCATAACCTCCTCTGGTCATGCATTACACATACAAACAATTCATGTGTTGTGTGCTATGTTAAAGTACGTAAATTTGACAGTCACTTTAAGCATCAACTGCCTCTTTTAACACCTCTTAATACCACAGGCAGATGATGCATACCCCCACCCCACCCTCCCCTACTACCCCTCCCCCCACACACTCTCTCTACTACCCCCTCCTTCCCATCTGTTTCTCTACAACCAAGCAGAACAGTTTACACTATGTCATTGAAAACATATTTAAGGGGGGTTATAGAGAAACAGATGGGAAGGGTGGTAGTAGAGAGTGGGGGTAGTGGGGTGTGGGGAGGGGGGTTGATACCTAAAGTGACTGACACTTTCTCATGAGAATTTAAACTATATAAAGCTTTCCATGAACCGTATTCTTATTTCTGGTACTATGTCATTTATATGATTTCCATGCATACCTATAGGCTATACACTTATTCTTGCAGAATGAAGCTGTCAGAACTGTGCTGGGACAGATACCAATATTCGAACGATCACTCTGTTGGATGAAGGCGAGGAGATGGATGTAACCCTTTGAAGGGAGTTGAGTAAAACCGTCATTCCTCTTGGTCAATACATCCAGATTGTGTCTTGTATCACAAACGAGTATCAGAAAGTGTGGTCTTTAAATAGTACCAGAAATACAACCATTACGGTAAGTCTTCCCCTATTTCAGAAAATGTATATACTGCTACCTCTCCCTGGTCCTGGCCATTACCGAATCGATTATCCAATTGCCCCCATTTCACACAAAGGCAGACGGCGCATACCCACCCCCTCTACCCCCCCTCCCCACACTCCTACTACCCCACTTCCCATCTGTTTCTCTACAACCCCCTTAAATATGTTTTCAATGACATACTGTAAACTGTTCTAATTGGTTTTCAATGTAAAAAAACCAAACACTCTCTATACCATAGAAAGTAGTCCGAACGTTCTCCGAACTTATCAGCCCTTTTTACGATTTTTGATATTTCATCTGGCTGTTTACGGTCAGAGGAACTCCTATCTCCCTCACGGAAGAGGAGCTACCCTCTTGGTTTTACATCAATATATCTATGTAAGTATTCACTGGATTACCATTTCAACCCGATTATCAATATATTTATTTACCTATCTGAACCAAAATATTTGTTTTATTAACCTTAATATAGTTGTTATCAATATATTTATTTACCTATCTGAACCAAAATATTTGTAACGGTCAACCTTTTCAGACAAGTTAACAAAACATTAAATATCCAACATTTGTTATTATTCAGGTCAAATGTCACGTGATCCTAATCGGTGCGCCGATAAATATTTCCCGCAAAATCCAAACAATTTCAAAATCCAAACAATTTCAAAATCCAAACAATTCTTTTCCTTTTGGCACTAGCAATTCTCTGAAAAATATCCAATTGTTTATCTTTAAAATTTAGACCTTAATTATGCTCCAGGAAGAGTTTGTTCCAATCCAAAAATTCCTCAATTCTTTCAGTTGATAGTGGACTTATTTGATGACGGAATATGAATGCCTTCACCTGTCGCGAGAATATCACGGGAATTTAATTAATATGCAAAACGACAATATGGCGGATATACAGTACAGCTCATGTGAAACCCACACTTTACTCTTTCACGCCGAGTGAGGAATTTACAAATCGCGTAATTACGCGGAGTTTCGATGATAAAACAACTCAGATCGGGAAAAGCTTCTCGGCGTACTTACGCCATGAAAGCATGCCATGATACTTCGCGTAGACAAACTCGGACTAGACAAACTTGTCGAAACTGCACAGGTAAAATGTGCAACTTTTTCTAATTGCATTGATTTTAATGCATAATTATTCAATAACTTTAGAAACAAGAGTTCAATGACCTTGAAGCTCTACTGATAGATTTTGATAGCTAGATCAGCATTCCTGTTAAGTTTCATAAGAATCTGTCGAGTAGTTTCAGAGGAGTAGTCGCTACAAGTATGTTTTTACTATATAACGCTAGGTAAACAAAGATGGCCACTGGCAGCCATGTTTAATGTCGAATCAAAATGATTTTCGACAAGGATCAGCATTTTGTCATGCTGATCATTTCAGAAAAAGTCCCATATCAATATCACTTGCAGTTTTCAAGAAGTAGTCGCTACAAACTTGTTTTTAAAATCTATGTTTAGCCGTGGTGGCCATCTTGAATTTCCGGCCGACCTGAAATTGTGCTAGGATCAACTAGACATCAAGAGCAAAATTCCTGTGAAGTTTCATGGACATCTGTCAACTAGTTTCAGAGGAGTAGTCGCTACAAGTAAGTTTTTACTATATAACGCTAGGTAAACAAAGATGGCCACTGGCAGCCATGTTTAATGTCGAATCAAAATGATTTTCGACAAGGATCAGCATTTTATCATGCTGATCATTTCAGAAAAAGTCCCTTATCAATATCACTTGCAGTTTTCAAGAAGTAGTCGCTACAAACTTGTTTTTAAAATCTATGTTTAGCCGTGGTGGCCATCTTGAATTTCCGGCCGACCTGAAATTGTGCTAGGATCAACTAGACATCAAGAGCAAAATTCCTGTGAAGTTTCATGAACATCTGTCAACTAGTTACAGAGGAGTAGTCGCTACAAACTTTTACTATACAAACTCTATGTAAACAAAGATGGCCACTGGCGCCCAATGTTAAATGTCGAATCAAAATAATTTTTGACAAGGATCAACATCATGTCATGCTGATCATTTTAGAAAAAGTCCCATATCAATATCACTTACAATTTTCAAGAAGTAGTCGCTACAAATTTGTTTTTTAAAATCTGTTTTTAGCCGTGGCAGCCATCTTGACTTTACCTACGATCTAACATTTTGGTAGGACAAACTAGACATCAAGAGCAACATTCCTGTGAAGTTTCATGAAAATCCATCAAGCAGTTTCGGAGGAGTAGACGCAACACTTTTTTACTATACAAACTCTATGTAAACAAAGATGGCCACTGGCGCCCATGTTTAATGTCGAATCAAAATAATTTTCGACAAGGATCAACATCATGTCATGCTGATCATTTTAGAAAAAGTCCCATATCAATATCACTTACAATTTTATAGAAGTAGTCGCTACAACATTTTTTTTAAAAATCTGTTTTTAGCCATGGCGGCCATCTTGAATTTCCGGCCGACCTAAAAAAAATCTGGGATCAATTAGACATCAAGAGCAACATTCCTGTGAAGTTTCATAAAAATACGTCAAGTAGTTTCAGAGGAGTAGTCGCTAAAAGTTTTTACTATATAAATCTATGTAAACAAAGATGGCCGCTAGCGGCCATGTTTAAAGTCGCATCGAAATAAATTTCGACAAGGATCAACATCATGTCATGCTGATCATTTTAGAAAAAGTCCCATATCAATATCACTTACAGTTTTCAAGAGGTAGTCGCTACAAATTTATTTATTTTAAATCTATTTTTAGCCGTGGCGGCCATCTTGAATTTCACATCAACATGAATTTTTGCTAGGATCAACTAGACTTCATGGGCAACATTTCTATAAAGTTTCATGAACATCCATCCAGTAGTTTCGGAGGTAGTCGCTACAAATAAAAGTTTACGGACAGACAGACAAACGGACGGACGACAGACGCCGCACCACGGCATAAGCTCTGATGATCTCTGATCAGTCGAGCTAAAAATCGAAGCAGAAGACAATTTTACTAGTTATGGAAAAGCGAATGTGGGAAAACTTGAATGCCCGGATTAAGTATACTGGGTCACGACAGTTATATGGCGGTTTGTATTACCGGCTTTGCAGCGACTGAACATAAAATTCAATCAGTACTTATTATACTGGAAATTATAATTATATTTAAGAAATAAAACTTCGTTTACGGTGAATTCTCGTGTAATATATCACGGTTTGGAGTTCAATCGAAACAATAATTTCACGAGCCCGAAGTGAAATTATTGTTTACAATTAAACGACAAACCGTGATATAAGCTAATTCACCGTAAACGATGTTCTATATCTATTCTAATACCCCTAAAATGTGAAAATAACGCACACATCTGAAATCTTTCGCATTGCTTTGCTTAATCTCCAAACGTTGCAAACGTTAGTGATATCTTTCGCATTGACTTGCTTATTCTCCTAGCGTTGCAAACGTTTGAATATAACGAGATATTTTAAACTAGGCTATATAGTGCGGGTGTATTAGAATTTTAAATAATCGTTAAACAAATTTATACTATTCTGCTGTTTATCATTAATACAGAAATAAAACGTAAAGAATTCCGAGTCACAAACCCATTATTAGTGCTGCCTTGTTAAAAGGTACATACATGGCCAGATATGGGTATTTATGTCGGTTGAAGACTGTGACTTTTGGACAACAGAAACGCACACAACTTTCGATTAAATGCATTAAAAGCTTGTGATTAAATACATTAAAAGTTTCAAATACGTATTTGTTTGGAAATTTATTCATGGTATTTAACAGTCGTGTCAACTTTGCACTGAAAGGATGCACTCAGCATCGCATTGCTTGTACTTTTTCTGGCAATTGATTGCTTTCTCAAGCGCGCTGTCGGACAAGTTGAAAAGTTGTCGGAACACTCAGATTTTTTCCAATAATAAATCACCACAGGTGTGCACTCATGGTTAATTGGATTCTATGCACAGTAACTCGGAGTGTGAGTGACTCGACAATGGCATACTTTCGCAATGTGAAATCACCGAGTCCAAATACTGACTCCGCGTATATCCGCACGGCACTCGCTACGACCAAACTCGGCGAATCGAGTAAAGTGTGGGTTTCGCGTGAACTGTATTGTAGTAAATAAAAGTGTATTTCAAAACATAAATGTTTTATTGTGTCACTACCATTGATAAAGGTGCAGTTTTATCATTGCAACTTTGTACAAGTTTATCAAAAGAGGTTATGACCCTATCATATTGCAACGTACTGCATGCTTGGTGGTGGACCCTTTTACAGTTCGCCACTATGCTTTTCTCTTTAATTGTACGATGACCGGACAGGCTGTGGACCCTTTGATGACGCCTACCTAAAGCCCATTTGGACGGTGGCGTTTGATGTTTGTCCATGATCTTTCTTGTCGTGCCCTTAATGGTTTATTCTCTTACTGCTCTGGCTTCTGCAAAGTCATTGAGTACCTTCATTGTGGCTTTCTAGGCTATTGTTTTTTTGTATTATATTTACACGAGCATATTTGTGTTTTATTTATATTGCCTAATGATGCTGCCTTGTTGGTTAGAGATTAGATCATGGCGGGGATTTCTTTATTTACACTGTCCTGTTTTAATGGGAAGACAGTAGGGTAAGTGTGAGGTTTGGTGCACCCTAGAACCGGTTTAAACCCCCAGTGGCCTGCTTTGCCACTGACCGTTCCAAGGCGGTAGCCCTATTGTCAACCCTTTTTGTGTTTGTGTTGTCGTTTGCATTTATTATTGCTTTTGCCTTCTTGTTTGTCTGTTTGCGTGTTTGTTTCTGTGTTTTGTTGTTGACTGTCCTCCTTGAATGCTGCTTTCCCTGTCCGATCTTTTTATATTTCTTTGTATAATAAACAGGGCCCTCCCTTCATTTTGGGGGAATGGGGCCAGGGCCCTCAGGAAGGGGAATTTTGCAAAGGTACCAAGAATTTACCATTCCAAATTGCAAATTGTATGCTGTTTTCCTGTTTTGGAGTTAAAAAACTTAGCAGTGTGCGCTTCCGCCCATGTGACATCATTGATAATTTTATACATGGGAAAACCCAGGCTTCACAATTATGGTAAATTTTAACCTTTCCTTCTTGTTTTGACAGCCTTGGCATAAACACAAATCGTTTAGATGATGTAGATTGAGAAAATACGCAAAAGATAATAATTGAACCGTAAAACCAAAAACATCGGAAACTGTTACTTGTCAACTGGTCGCCAATCAGTAAATAGTCAGAACTCTAACCTTAAACAGTTACAAGTTTTATAACTGCTGGAAGTTATTAAAATGCCAAATTATTATCTTCCTTTGGTTTAGAGTAGCAGGTACACTTTTCCCTAATAACCATTTGTAACCTAAATCCGTTACCATGATCATTTGCTAATAAATCTAAATAGTTGCCAAATGTACAGTGTTTATTTATGTCTGAATACTTATTATTAAAGATATAAATACATCTTCATCAAAATCCAATTAGCAGTTATCCACTTATTATCATGTTGGAGCCAACATTAAATCACAGTAACATTACAAAATGATTTTTAAAGAATTTTATTGCATAACAGTAAAACGTAACTGTTTAAGGTTTAATAGAGTCCTGACTGGTAAAGTTATGGGATTCTTCAATGAAAACAGCAATAGACCTCGCTTATAGCCTTGTAGTTTTGGTCATAGCATCATCAGTCCAATTAGAATCAATCGGGTGCATATTATAACAAATAGCCACAACAATAATTTCTTCCATGTGTCCTTTATAATATATCGCACTGATCAGCGAAAAACGTCAAAGTTGTTTGAAAGCAGTTCGAAAATTACTATGTATAAGGAAATATCGATCTGCAACAACTCTCGCATAAATATGCAACGTGATCGTTGAAAGAAAACCGTTTAACAACACTCACCGGTACGAAGAACTTCCATCAGTAATCACAGACGCTGCAATGGAGTTCTTTCAGAAACACATTGTTATGGTTCGCCATGGTTCCTCTCACCTGCCCAAAATGAAAAAAAAACAACTAGTTTTATATGTGATTGTGTTGGAGTTTGTGCATATCGATTTAAGCATCTTCGAACCAAGACTTTGAAAATAATGTTTTTGCAAAAAAAAATTAGGGCTGGCGTGGCGCAGTCGGTAGCGCAGCGGATTTGTAACCGGAGGCCCCGGGTTCAATTCTCAGTGGTGCCACTGAGTTCCGTTGGTGTGTTCTTAGGCAAGACACTTTCCCTTAGCCTCGTCCGTCGGATGGGGACGTAAACCGGGCGGTCCCGTGTATCGGCCTTTCCTCCGAACACGTTAAAGAACCATCTATTCGATAATAAGAGTAGGGCAGGTTCGCGGATTCCCATGTATCCTTCCCCTCTCTCTGGGGCGGCTCAATAACCTATACTGTGTTGATGAGCTGTTAAACAACATTCAATTCAATTTTGCAAAAAAGTAATCGTAATTTGGGCATCATACGACGGAATCTCAATTTACTTCAAAATGAGAAATAAATGAAAATAATTCTGTTTTGATATACTGAAGGCTGTGCCAAGCCGAAAACCCCACAGGAACTGGTCACTTTTAATTTGGTCACTTTTAATTTTTGCCTTCTGTTATTATAATTGTATAGACAATTATAATAATAGAAGTCAAAAATTAAAAGTGACCAGTTCCTGTGGAAAACCCCATACCAACTAATATAACTAATATAACTAATATAACGTTACGCATTTTCACCTCGAAAGTGACCTCGTGTTGAACAGCATGGCGCCATTTTCTGCCCAGACAGTGGTGATGCATATTAACCAAATACACGCGTTTAAGTGAACTTTCTAGTAAAAGATGAACATGCAGTATATCAACCTTGTTATATTTAACCTTACCGTCAGTACTGTTTTTTGATCGGACATAAGATGTCGCTTTATTTATAGGTTCGCCGACGTTTGTTTACAATATTTTTTCGGACTTAATTTTTCGGCTTCACTCTGTTTTGGCAAAATTGTATTCTTACGCCAGAAATAGTCTTCTCAAACTCATCGAGTAACATGGGGAGTTTTTCTCAAATTTAATAATGTTTTCTATTTCCGTGTTTATTTTAGATCATACGCATCCTAATTTTGTATAAATATTACACAGTTACAACATCCTCATTTACGACGTGCACCTTCAACGTGCGACTAACCTTTTCGGTTATAATTTCCGGAATAGAATAGAATAGAATATATTTTATTTCCAATCATGGGCCATCACTGGCATAGTAATCACATAATAATTTGGGTATATATGAGGTTATAAAACAACAAAAGCTTAATTGTGATTATACAACACAATTAACATAAGTAAACATCTAATTAGCTAAGGCATACAACAACAATAACAGTTTATCAATTCAAGAACTTCAATAAGTTCTTACTGTTGTTTCACCTAGCTGAGTCGTCGCAGATAGATATTTCCCTATACCGTACCATTTACATAGCAAAGGCATTGCTTATTAAAAAAAGTCAGATCGTAGTCGACCTGCTTTCGAACATCTTTGACGTTTTGCTGATGCGATATAAAGGACAAGGCTGTAAGCGATGTCTATAGCTGCAACCCAAAAGAGCTGCTGTTACTAAAACAATTACATTGTTAACAAAAAAATCTTAAAAAAACATATCATTGCTTTGGACAATTTCTTTTTTAACATTGATTACCAGGTACAAAACTATCAAATTCATGCTTTTCATAACCCACGAAATCAGGTAAGCAACTTGCACCCATTTGGGCCTCTTGTTACCCGTAAGTAATACATCTCATTTTTCTCCAGACTATCGAGTCTCCTGTTACCACCATCGAAGGCTCCATAAGTTGTTGCAATGTTACTGACCTGCAAGCAGAAGTAACAGTTATCCTGCCAGATGGATCATACAGAGACTTCCAAGTGGAGTTGGACGTACTGCTGCCCATTGTGGACTTGGAAGAAGGAGGTAGCCATGCAGTTTCAATAAAAGGGCTAATTTTAGCTCTACTGACCGAAGGCCAGTAGAGCTCATTGCGATGACGAGTTGTCCGCCGTCGTCCGTCTGAACTTTTTTCTCGTCAACACAATAGGGCCTTTAATTTTCATCCGAAATTTACCAAACTTTATCAGACCGTTAATATCTATCAAAGCTCGGATGAGAACGAAAACTAGCCAGGCCGGACCAGTAACACCAGAGTTATGGCCCTTGATTTAGTTAAAAACGCAAATATTTTGACTCGTTAAGATGTTACAGCCTGTATTTTTCATCTAAGCGTTACCAAACTTTTATCAGATCGTTAATATAGATGAAAGCTCAGACAAGTTCAAGAACCAGCAAGATCTGACCAGTAACACCAGAGTTGTGTCCCTTTATTTAGTTAAAAACACTATATTTTGTCTCGTTAACACTTTAGACCCTGCACTTTCATCTGATCTTTACCAAAACTTTACCAGATTGTTAATATCTATGAAAGCTCTAATGAGTTCAAAAATCAACCAGATCAAACTTCTAACAACAGAGTTATGGTCCTTGATTTAGTTAAAAATGGTATGTTTTGTCTCAAGACATTAGAGCCTCCATTATTCATCTGTGAGCTTTACCAAACTTTACCACATTGTTAATATCCATGAAAGCTCGGATGAGTTCAAAAACAAGCCAGATTTGACTAGTAACATGAGAGTTATGGCTCTTGATTTAGGTACAAATACTATATTATGTCTTGTTAAAGGGACAATGTCCGTAACTTTTAGCTTATAAAACACACTAATAATTATTGAATATTTACTAATTAAAAGCAAGATTGTTTGA
>JAWPHD010024870.1:0-17974 GCA_037043455.1 Cyrtodaria siliqua | reverse complement strand
AAGCGATTAACGTTGTGCCTTGATACAGGTTTGCTGCAATAATTATAACAATAGTCATATTAACAATCATAACAACAAGCCAGATAATATTGTACATATTCTATACGTATTACTATTATGAATAATAATCATATGTACTATCAGATCGCGTAAAAATTTAAGTTAGCTCTGTTGCTCCTATTTTCCCGTACACGTATTACGTCCCTTGGCAATGAAATGTCAACAAGTATCATTCTGCGTGCCATAGAGTGCCCGTTTCATTTCTGACTTGTGCATATCTGTTGAAAGTACGTATACATATGAAAAACTTACGGTGAACGCATTGTTGGATTGTCATTGCTTGTACATGCAACTTCTGGCTCACTTGAGAAAGCGATTAACGTTGTGCCTTGATACAGGTTTGCTGCAATAATTATAACAATAGTCATATTAACAATCATAACAACAAGCCAGATAATATTGTACATATTCTATACGTATTACTATTATGAATAATAATCATATGTACTATCAGATCGCGTAAAAATCTAAGTTAGCTCTGTTGCTCCTATTTTCCCGTACACGTATTACGTCCCTTGGCAATGAAATGTCAACAAGTATCATTCTGCGTGCCATAGAGTGCCCGTTTCATTTCTGACTTGTGCATATCTGTTGAAAGTACGTATACATATGAAAAACTTACGGTGGAACGCACTGTTGGCTTGTCATGGCTTGTACATGCAACTTCTGGGCTCACTTGAGAAGCGATTAACGTTGTGCCTTGATACAGGTTTGCTGCAATAATTATAACAATAGTCATATTAACAATCATAACAACAAGCCAGATAATATTGTACATATTCTATACGTATTACTATTATGAATAATAATCATATGTACTATCAGATCGCGTAAAAATCTAAGTTAGCTCTGTTGCTCCTATTTTCCCGTACACGTATTACGTCCCTTGGCAATGCAATGTCAACAAGTATCATTCTGCGTGCCATAGAGTGCCCGTTTCATTTCTGACTTGTGCATATCTGTTGAAAGTACGTATACATATGAAAAACTTACGGTGGAACGCACTGTTGGCTTGTCATGGCTTGTACATGCAACTTCTGGCTCACTTGAGAAGCGATTAACGTTGTGCCTTGATACAGGTTTGCTGCAATAATTATAACAATAGTCATATTAACAATCATAACAACAAGCCAGATAATATTGTACATATTCTATACGTATTACTATTATGAATAATAATCATATGTACTATCAGATCGCGTAAAAATCTAAGTTAGCTCTGTTGCTCCTATTTTCCCGTACACGTATTACGTCCCTTGGCAATGAAATGTCAACAAGTATCATTCTGCGTGCCATAGAGTGCCCGTTTCATTTCTGACTTGTGCATATCTGTTGAAAGTACGTATACATATGAAAAACTTACGGTGGAACGCACTGTTGGATTGTCATTGCTTGTACATGCAACTTCTGGGCTCACTTGAGAAGCGATTAACGTTGTGCCTTGATACAGGTTTGCTGCAATAATTATAACAATAGTCATATTAACAATCATAACAACAAGCCAGATAATATTGTACATATTCTATACGTATTACTATTATGAATACTAATCATATGTACTATCAGATCGCGTAAAAATCTAAGTTAGCTCTGTTGCTCCTATTTTCCCGTACACGTATTACGTCCCTTGGCAATGCAATGTCAACAAGTATCATTCTGCGTGCCATAGAGTGCCCGTTTCATTTCTGACTTGTGCATATCTGTTGAAAGTACGTATACATATGAAAAACTTACGGTGGAACGCACTGTTGGCTTGTCATTGCTTGTACATGCAACTTCTGGGCTCACTTGAGAAGCGATTAACGTTGTGCCTTGATACAGGTTTGCTGCAATAATTATAACAATAGTCATATTAACAATCATAACAACAAGCCAGATAATATTGTACATATTCTATACGTATTACTATTATGAATAATAATCATATGTACTATCAGATCGCGTAAAAATCTAAGTTAGCTCTGTTGCTCCTATTTTCCCGTACACGTATTACGTCCCTTGGCAATGCAATGTCAACAAGTATCATTCTGCGTGCCATAGAGTGCCCGTTTCATTTCTGACTTGTGCATATCTGTTGAAAGTACGTATACATATGAAACACTTACGGTGGAACGCACTGTTGGCTTGTCATGGCTTGTACATGCAACTTCTGGGCTCACTTGAGAAGCGATTAACGTTGTGCCTTGATACAGGTTTGCTGCAATAATTATAACAATAGTCATATTAACAATCATAACAACAAGCCAGATAATATTGTACATATTCTATACGTATTACTATTATGAATAATAATCATATGTACTATCAGATCGCGTAAAAATCTAAGTTAGCTCTGTTGCTCCTATTTTCCCGTACACGTATTACGTCCCTTGGCAATGCAATGTCAACAAGTATCATTCTGCGTGCCATAGAGTGCCCGTTTCATTTCTGACTTGTGCATATCTGTTGAAAGTACGTATACATATGAAAAACTTACGGTGGAACGCACTGTTGGCTTGTCATGGCTTGTACATGCAACTTCTGGGCTCACTTGAGAAGCGATTAACGTTGTGCCTTGATACAGGTTTGCTGCAATAATTATAACAATAGTCATATTAACAATCATAACAACAAGCCAGATAATATTGTACATATTCTATACGTATTACTATTATGAATAATAATCATATGTACTATCAGATCGCGTAAAAATCTAAGTTAGCTCTGTTGCTCCTATTTTCCCGTACACGTATTACGTCCCTTGGCAATGCAATGTCAACAAGTATCATTCTGCGTGCCATAGAGTGCCCGTTTCATTTCTGACTTGTGCATATCTGTTGAAAGTACGTATACATATGAAACACTTACGGTGGAACGCACTGTTGGCTTGTCATGGCTTGTACATGCAACTTCTGGGCTCACTTGAGAAGCGATTAACGTTGTGCCTTGATACAGGTTTGCTGCAATAATTATAACAATAGTCATATTAACAATCATAACAACAAGCCAGATAATATTGTACATATTCTATACGTATTACTATTATGAATAATAATCATATGTACTATCAGATCGCGTAAAAATCTAAGTTAGCTCTGTTGCTCCTATTTTCCCGTACACGTATTACGTCCCTTGGCAATGAAATGTCAACAAGTATCATTCTGCGTGCCATAGAGTGCCCGTTTCATTTCTGACTTGTGCATATCTGTTGAAAGTACGTATACATATGAAAAACTTACGGTGGAACGCACTGTTGGATTGTCATTGCTTGTACATGCAACTTCTGGGCTCACTTGAGAAGCGATTAACGTTGTGCCTTGGTACAGGTTTGCTGCAATAATTATAACAATAGTCATATTAACAATCATAACAACAAGCCAGATAATATTGTACATATTCTATACGTATTACTATTATGAATAATAATCATATGTACTATCAGATCGCGTAAAAATCTAAGTTAGCTCTGTTGCTCCTATTTTCCCGTACACGTATTACGTCCCTTGGCAATGAAATGTCAACAAGTATCATTCTGCGTGCCATAGAGTGCCCGTTTCATTTCTGACTTGTGCATATCTGTTGAAAGTACGTATACATATGAAAAACTTACGGTGGAACGCACTGTTGGCTTGTCATGGCTTGTACATGCAACTTCTGGGCTCACTTGAGAAGCGATTAACGTTGTGCCTTGATACAGGTTTGCTGCAATAATTATAACAATAGTCATATTAACAATCATAACAACAAGCCAGATAATATTGTACATATTCTATACGTATTACTATTATGAATAATAATCATATGTACTATCAGATCGCGTAAAAATCTAAGTTAGCTCTGTTGCTCCTATTTTCCCGTACACGTATTACGTCCCTTGGCAATGAAATGTCAACAAGTATCATTCTGCGTGCCATAGAGTGCCCGTTTCATTTCTGACTTGTGCATATCTGTTGAAAGTACGTATACATATGAAAAACTTACGGTGGAACGCACTGTTGGATTGTCATTGCTTGTACATGCAACTTCTGGGCTCACTTGAGAAGCGATTAACGTTGTGCCTTGATACAGGTTTGCTGCAATAATTATAACAATAGTCATATTAACAATCATAACAACAAGCCAGATAATATTGTACATATTCTATACGTATTACTATTATGAATAATAATCATATGTACTATCAGATCGCGTAAAAATCTAAGTTAGCTCTGTTGCTCCTATTTTCCCGTACACGTATTACGTCCCTTGGCAATGAAATGTCAACAAGTATCATTCTGCGTGCCATAGAGTGCCCGTTTCATTTCTGACTTGTGCATATCTGTTGAAAGTACGTATACATATGAAAAACTTACGGTGGAACGCACTGTTGGCTTGTCATGGCTTGTACATGCAACTTCTGGGCTCACTTGAGAAGCGATTAACGTTGTGCCTTGATACAGGTTTGCTGCAATAATTATAACAATAGTCATATTAACAATCATAACAACAAGCCAGATAATATTGTACATATTCTATACGTATTACTATTATGAATAATAATCATATGTACTATCAGATCGCGTAAAAATCTAAGTTAGCTCTGTTGCTCCTATTTTCCCGTACACGTATTACGTCCCTTGGCAATGAAATGTCAACAAGTATCATTCTGCGTGCCATAGAGTGCCCGTTTCATTTCTGACTTGTGCATATCTGTTGAAAGTACGTATACATATGAAAAACTTACGGTGGAACGCACTGTTGGCTTGTCATGGCTTGTACATGCAACTTCTGGGCTCACTTGAGAAGCGATTAACGTTGTGCCTTGATACAGGTTTGCTGCAATAATTATAACAATAGTCATATTAACAATCATAACAACAAGCCAGATAATATTGTACATATTCTATACGTATTACTATTATGAATAATAATCATATGTACTATCAGATCGCGTAAAAATCTAAGTTAGCTCTGTTGCTCCTATTTTCCCGTACACGTATTACGTCCCTTGGCAATGCAATGTCAACAAGTATCATTCTGCGTGCCATAGAGTGCCCGTTTCATTTCTGACTTGTGCATATCTGTTGAAAGTACGTATACATATGAAAAACTTACGGTGGAACACACTGTTGGCTTGTCATGGCTTGTACATGCAACTTCTGGGCTCACTTGAGAAGCGATTAACGTTGTGCCTTGATACAGGTTTGCTGCAATAATTATAACAATAGTCATATTAACAATCATAACAACAAGCCAGATAATATTGTACATATTCTATACGTATTACTATTATGAATAATAATCATATGTACTATCAGATCGCGTAAAAATCTAAGTTAGCTCTGTTGCTCCTATTTTCCCGTACACGTATTACGTCCCTTGGCAATGCAATGTCAACAAGTATCATTCTGCGTGCCATAGAGTGCCCGTTTCATTTCTGACTTGTGCATATCTGTTGAAAGTACGTATACATATGAAAAACTTACGGTGGAACGCACTGTTGGCTTGTCATGGCTTGTACATGCAACTTCTGGGCTCACTTGAGAAGCGATTAACGTTGTGCCTTGATACAGGTTTGCTGCAATAATTATAACAATAGTCATATTAACAATCATAACAACAAGCCAGATAATATTGTACATATTCTATACGTATTACTATTATGAATACTAATCATATGTACTATCAGATCGCGTAAAAATCTAAGTTAGCTCTGTTGCTCCTATTTTCCCGTACACGTATTACGTCCCTTGGCAATGCAATGTCAACAAGTATCATTCTGCGTGCCATAGAGTGCCCGTTTCATTTCTGACTTGTGCATATCTGTTGAAAGTACGTATACATATGAAAAACTTACGGTGGAACGCACTGTTGGCTTGTCATGGCTTGTACATGCAACTTCTGGGCTCACTTGAGAAGCGATTAACGTTGTGCCTTGATACAGGTTTGCTGCAATAATTATAACAATAGTCATATTAACAATCATAACAACAAGCCAGATAATATTGTACATATTCTATACGTATTACTATTATGAATAATAATCATATGTACTATCAGATCGCGTAAAAATCTAAGTTAGCTCTGTTGCTCCTATTTTCCCGTACACGTATTACGTCCCTTGGCAATGAAATGTCAACAAGTATCATTCTGCGTGCCATAGAGTGCCCGTTTCATTTCTGACTTGTGCATATCTGTTGAAAGTACGTATACATATGAAAAACTTACGGTGGAACGCATTGTTGGATTGTCATTGCTTGTACATGCAACTTCTGGGCTCACTTGAGAAGCGATTAACGTTGTGCCTTGATACAGGTTTGCTGCAATAATTATAACAATAGTCATATTAACAATCATAACAACAAGCCAGATAATATTGTACATATTCTATACGTATTACTATTATGAATAATAATCATATGTACTATCAGATCGCGTAAAAATCTAAGTTAGCTCTGTTGCTCCTATTTTCCCGTACACGTATTACGTCCCTTGGCAATGAAATGTCAACAAGTATCATTCTGCGTGCCATAGAGTGCCCGTTTCATTTCTGACTTGTGCATATCTGTTGAAAGTACGTATACATATGAAAAACTTACGGTGGAACGCACTGTTGGCTTGTCATGGCTTGTACATGCAACTTCTGGGCTCACTTGAGAAGCGATTAACGTTGTGCCTTGATACAGGTTTGCTGCAATAATTATAACAATAGTCATATTAACAATCATAACAACAAGCCAGATAATATTGTACATATTCTATACGTATTACTATTATGAATAATAATCATATGTACTATCAGATCGCGTAAAAATCTAAGTTAGCTCTGTTGCTCCTATTTTCCCGTACACGTATTACGTCCCTTGGCAATGCAATGTCAACAAGTATCATTCTGCGTGCCATAGAGTGCCCGTTTCATTTCTGACTTGTGCATATCTGTTGAAAGTACGTATACATATGAAAAACTTACGGTGGAACGCACTGTTGGCTTGTCATGGCTTGTACATGCAACTTCTGGGCTCACTTGAGAAGCGATTAACGTTGTGCCTTGATACAGGTTTGCTGCAATAATTATAACAATAGTCATATTAACAATCATAACAACAAGCCAGATAATATTGTACATATTCTATACGTATTACTATTATGAATAATAATCATATGTACTATCAGATCGCGTAAAAATCTAAGTTAGCTCTGTTGCTCCTATTTTCCCGTACACGTATTACGTCCCTTGGCAATGAAATGTCAACAAGTATCATTCTGCGTGCCATAGAGTGCCCGTTTCATTTCTGACTTGTGCATATCTGTTGAAAGTACGTATACATATGAAAAACTTACGGTGGAACGCACTGTTGGATTGTCATTGCTTGTACATGCAACTTCTGGGCTCACTTGAGAAGCGATTAACGTTGTGCCTTGATACAGGTTTGCTGCAATAATTATAACAATAGTCATATTAACAATCATAACAACAAGCCAGATAATATTGTACATATTCTATACGTATTACTATTATGAATAATAATCATATGTACTATCAGATCGCGTAAAAATCTAAGTTAGCTCTGTTGCTCCTATTTTCCCGTACACGTATTACGTCCCTTGGCAATGAAATGTCAACAAGTATCATTCTGCGTGCCATAGAGTGCCCGTTTCATTTCTGACTTGTGCATATCTGTTGAAAGTACGTATACATATGAAAAACTTACGGTGGAACGCACTGTTGGCTTGTCATGGCTTGTACATGCAACTTCTGGGCTCACTTGAGAAGCGATTAACGTTGTGCCTTGATACAGGTTTGCTGCAATAATTATAACAATAGTCATATTAACAATCATAACAACAAGCCAGATAATATTGTACATATTCTATACGTATTACTATTATGAATAATAATCATATGTACTATCAGATCGCGTAAAAATCTAAGTTAGCTCTGTTGCTCCTATTTTCCCGTACACGTATTACGTCCCTTGGCAATGAAATGTCAACAAGTATCATTCTGCGTGCCATAGAGTGCCCGTTTCATTTCTGACTTGTGCATATCTGTTGAAAGTACGTATACATATGAAAAACTTACGGTGGAACGCACTGTTGGCTTGTCATGGCTTGTACATGCAACTTCTGGGCTCACTTGAGAAGCGATTAACGTTGTGCCTTGATACAGGTTTGCTGCAATAATTATAACAATAGTCATATTAACAATCATAACAACAAGCCAGATAATATTGTACATATTCTATACGTATTACTATTATGAATAATAATCATATGTACTATCAGATCGCGTAAAAATCTAAGTTAGCTCTGTTGCTCCTATTTTCCCGTACACGTATTACGTCCCTTGGCAATGCAATGTCAACAAGTATCATTCTGCGTGCCATAGAGTGCCCGTTTCATTTCTGACTTGTGCATATCTGTTGAAAGTACGTATACATATGAAAAACTTACGGTGGAACGCACTGTTGGCTTGTCATGGCTTGTACATGCAACTTCTGGGCTCACTTGAGAAGCGATTAACGTTGTGCCTTGATACAGGTTTGCTGCAATAATTATAACAATAGTCATATTAACAATCATAACAACAAGCCAGATAATATTGTACATATTCTATACGTATTACTATTATGAATAATAATCATATGTACTATCAGATCGCGTAAAAATCTAAGTTAGCTCTGTTGCTCCTATTTTCCCGTACACGTATTACGTCCCTTGGCAATGAAATGTCAACAAGTATCATTCTGCGTGCCATAGAGTGCCCGTTTCATTTCTGACTTGTGCATATCTGTTGAAAGTACGTATACATATGAAAAACTTACGGTGGAACGCACTGTTGGATTGTCATTGCTTGTACATGCAACTTCTGGGCTCACTTGAGAAGCGATTAACGTTGTGCCTTGGTACAGGTTTGCTGCAATAATTATAACAATAGTCATATTAACAATCATAACAACAAGCCAGATAATATTGTACATATTCTATACGTATCACTATTATGAATAATAATCATATGTACTATCAGATCGCGTAAAAATCTAAGTTAGCTCTGTTGCTCCTATTTTCCCGTACACGTATTACGTCCCTTGGCAATGAAATGTCAACAAGTATCATTCTGCGTGCCATAGAGTGCCCGTTTCATTTCTGACTTGTGCATATCTGTTGAAAGTACGTATACATATGAAAAACTTACGGTGGAACGCACTGTTGGCTTGTCATGGCTTGTACATGCAACTTCTGGGCTCACTTGAGAAGCGATTAACGTTGTGCCTTGATACAGGTTTGCTGCAATAATTATAACAATAGTCATATTAACAATCATAACAACAAGCCAGATAATATTGTACATATTCTATACGTATTACTATTATGAATAATAATCATATGTACTATCAGATCGCGTAAAAATCTAAGTTAGCTCTGTTGCTCCTATTTTCCCGTACACGTATTACGTCCCTTGGCAATGAAATGTCAACAAGTATCATTCTGCGTGCCATAGAGTGCCCGTTTCATTTCTGACTTGTGCATATCTGTTGAAAGTACGTATACATATGAAAAACTTACGGTGGAACGCACTGTTGGATTGTCATTGCTTGTACATGCAACTTCTGGGCTCACTTGAGAAGCGATTAACGTTGTGCCTTGATACAGGTTTGCTGCAATAATTATAACAATAGTCATATTAACAATCATAACAACAAGCCAGATAATATTGTACATATTCTATACGTATTACTATTATGAATACTAATCATATGTACTATCAGATCGCGTAAAAATCTAAGTTAGCTCTGTTGCTCCTATTTTCCCGTACACGTATTACGTCCCTTGGCAATGAAATGTCAACAAGTATCATTCTGCGTGCCATAGAGTGCCCGTTTCATTTCTGACTTGTGCATATCTGTTGAAAGTACGTATACATATGAAAAACTTACGGTGGAACGCACTGTTGGCTTGTCATGGCTTGTACATGCAACTTCTGGGCTCACTTGAGAAGCGATTAACGTTGTGCCTTGATACAGGTTTGCTGCAATAATTATAACAATAGTCATATTAACAATCATAACAACAAGCCAGATAATATTGTACATATTCTATACGTATTACTATTATGAATAATAATCATATGTACTATCAGATCGCGTAAAAATCTAAGTTAGCTCTGTTGCTCCTATTTTCCCGTACACGTATTACGTCCCTTGGCAATGAAATGTCAACAAGTATCATTCTGCGTGCCATAGAGTGCCCGTTTCATTTCTGACTTGTGCATATCTGTTGAAAGTACGTATACATATGAAAAACTTACGGTGGAACGCACTGTTGGCTTGTCATGGCTTGTACATGCAACTTCTGGGCTCACTTGAGAAGCGATTAACGTTGTGCCTTGATACAGGTTTGCTGCAATAATTATAACAATAGTCATATTAACAATCATAACAACAAGCCAGATAATATTGTACATATTCTATACGTATTACTATTATGAATAATAATCATATGTACTATCAGATCGCGTAAAAATCTAAGTTAGCTCTGTTGCTCCTATTTTCCCGTACACGTATTACGTCCCTTGGCAATGCAATGTCAACAAGTATCATTCTGCGTGCCATAGAGTGCCCGTTTCATTTCTGACTTGTGCATATCTGTTGAAAGTACGTATACATATGAAAAACTTACGGTGGAACGCACTGTTGGCTTGTCATGGCTTGTACATGCAACTTCTGGTCTCACTTGAGAAGCGATTAACGTTGTGCCTTGATACAGGTTTGCTGCAATAATTATAACAATAGTCATATTAACAATCATAACAACAAGCCAGATAATATTGTACATATTCTATACGTATTACTATTATGAATACTAATCATATGTACTATCAGATCGCGTAAAAATCTAAGTTAGCTCTGTTGCTCCTATTTTCCCGTACACGTATTACGTCCCTTGGCAATGCAATGTCAACAAGTATCATTCTGCGTGCCATAGAGTGCCCGTTTCATTTCTGACTTGTGCATATCTGTTGAAAGTACGTATACATATGAAAAACTTACGGTGGAACGCACTGTTGGCTTGTCATGGCTTGTACATGCAACTTCTGGGCTCACTTGAGAAGCGATTAACGTTGTGCCTTGATACAGGTTTGCTGCAATAATTATAACAATAGTCATATTAACAATCATAACAACAAGCCAGATAATATTGTACATATTCTATACGTATTACTATTATGAATACTAATCATATGTACTATCAGATCGCGTAAAAATCTAAGTTAGCTCTGTTGCTCCTATTTTCCCGTACACGTATTACGTCCCTTGGCAATGCAATGTCAACAAGTATCATTCTGCGTGCCATAGAGTGCCCGTTTCATTTCTGACTTGTGCATATCTGTTGAAAGTACGTATACATATGAAAAACTTACGGTGGAACGCACTGTTGGCTTGTCATGGCTTGTACATGCAACTTCTGGGCTCACTTGAGAAGCGATTAACGTTGTGCCTTGATACAGGTTTGCTGCAATAATTATAACAATAGTCATATTAACAATCATAACAACAAGCCAGATAATATTGTACATATTCTATACGTATTACTATTATGAATACTAATCATATGTACTATCAGATCGCGTAAAAATCTAAGTTAGCTCTGTTGCTCCTATTTTCCCGTACACGTATTACGTCCCTTGGCAATGCAATGTCAACAAGTATCATTCTGCGTGCCATAGAGTGCCCGTTTCATTTCTGACTTGTGCATATCTGTTGAAAGTACGTATACATATGAAAAACTTACGGTGGAACGCACTGTTGGCTTGTCATGGCTTGTACATGCAACTTCTGGGCTCACTTGAGAAGCGATTAACGTTGTGCCTTGATACAGGTTTGCTGCAATAATTATAACAATAGTCATATTAACAATCATAACAACAAGCCAGATAATATTGTACATATTCTATACGTATTACTATTATGAATAATAATCATATGTACTATCAGATCGCGTAAAAATCTAAGTTAGCTCTGTTGCTCCTATTTTCCCGTACACGTATTACGTCCCTTGGCAATGCAATGTCAACAAGTATCATTCTGCGTGCCATAGAGTGCCCGTTTCATTTCTGACTTGTGCATATCTGTTGAAAGTACGTATACATATGAAAAACTTACGGTGGAACGCACTGTTGGCTTGTCATGGCTTGTACATGCAACTTCTGGGCTCACTTGAGAAGCGATTAACGTTGTGCCTTGATACAGGTTTGCTGCAATAATTATAACAATAGTCATATTAACAATCATAACAACAAGCCAGATAATATTGTACATATTCTATACGTATTACTATTATGAATACTAATCATATGTACTATCAGATCGCGTAAAAATCTAAGTTAGCTCTGTTGCTCCTATTTTCCCGTACACGTATTACGTCCCTTGGCAATGCAATGTCAACAAGTATCATTCTGCGTGCCATAGAGTGCCCGTTTCATTTCTGACTTGTGCATATCTGTTGAAAGTACGTATACATATGAAAAACTTACGGTGGAACGCACTGTTGGCTTGTCATGGCTTGTACATGCAACTTCTGGGCTCACTTGAGAAGCGATTAACGTTGTGCCTTGATACAGGTTTGCTGCAATAATTATAACAATAGTCATATTAACAATCATAACAACAAGCCAGATAATATTGTACATATTCTATACGTATTACTATTATGAATACTAATCATATGTACTATCAGATCGCGTAAAAATCTAAGTTAGCTCTGTTGCTCCTATTTTCCCGTACACGTATTACGTCCCTTGGCAATGCAATGTCAACAAGTATCATTCTGCGTGCCATAGAGTGCCCGTTTCATTTCTGACTTGTGCATATCTGTTGAAAGTACGTATACATATGAAAAACTTACGGTGGAACGCACTGTTGGCTTGTCATGGCTTGTACATGCAACTTCTGGGCTCACTTGAGAAGCGATTAACGTTGTGCCTTGATACAGGTTTGCTGCAATAATTATAACAATAGTCATATTAACAATCATAACAACAAGCCAGATAATATTGTACATATTCTATACGTATTACTATTATGAATACTAATCATATGTACTATCAGATCGCGTAAAAATCTAAGTTAGCTCTGTTGCTCCTATTTTCCCGTACACGTATTACGTCCCTTGGCAATGCAATGTCAACAAGTATCATTCTGCGTGCCATAGAGTGCCCGTTTCATTTCTGACTTGTGCATATCTGTTGAAAGTACGTATACATATGAAAAACTTACGGTGGAACGCACTGTTGGCTTGTCATGGCTTGTACATGCAACTTCTGGGCTCACTTGAGAAGCGATTAACGTTGTGCCTTGATACAGGTTTGCTGCAATAATTATAACAATAGTCATATTAACAATCATAACAACAAGCCAGATAATATTGTACATATTCTATACGTATTACTATTATGAATAATAATCATATGTACTATCAGATCGCGTAAAAATCTAAGTTAGCTCTGTTGCTCCTATTTTCCCGTACACGTATTACGTCCCTTGGCAATGAAATGTCAACAAGTATCATTCTGCGTGCCATAGAGTGCCCGTTTCATTTCTGACTTGTGCATATCTGTTGAAAGTACGTATACATATGAAAAACTTACGGTGGAACGCACTGTTGGCTTGTCATGGCTTGTACATGCAACTTCTGGGCTCACTTGAGAAGCGATTAACGTTGTGCCTTGGTACAGGTTTGCTGCAATAATTATAACAATAGTCATATTAACAATCATAACAACAAGCCAGATAATATTGTACATATTCTATACGTATTACTATTATGAATAATAATCATATGTACTATCAGATCGCGTAAAAATCTAAGTTAGCTCTGTTGCTCCTATTTTCCCGTACACGTATTACGTCCCTTGGCAATGAAATGTCAACAAGTATCATTCTGCGTGCCATAGAGTGCCCGTTTCATTTCTGACTTGTGCATATCTGTTGAAAGTACGTATACATATGAAAAACTTACGGTGGAACGCACTGTTGGCTTGTCATGGCTTGTACATGCAACTTCTGGGCTCACTTGAGAAGCGATTAACGTTGTGCCTTGATACAGGTTTGCTGCAATAATTATAACAATAGTCATATTAACAATCATAACAACAAGCCAGATAATATTGTACATATTCTATACGTATTACTATTATGAATAATAATCATATGTACTATCAGATCGCGTAAAAATCTAAGTTAGCTCTGTTGCTCCTATTTTCCCGTACACGTATTACGTCCCTTGGCAATGCAATGTCAACAAGTATCATTCTGCGTGCCATAGAGTGCCCGTTTCATTTCTGACTTGTGCATATCTGTTGAAAGTACGTATACATATGAAAAACTTACGGTGGAACGCACTGTTGGCTTGTCATGGCTTGTACATGCAACTTCTGGGCTCACTTGAGAAGCGATTAACGTTGTGCCTTGATACAGGTTTGCTGCAATAATTATAACAATAGTCATATTAACAATCATAACAACAAGCCAGATAATATTGTACATATTCTATACGTATTACTATTATGAATAATAATCATATGTACTATCAGATCGCGTAAAAATCTAAGTTAGCTCTGTTGCTCCTATTTTCCCGTACACGTATTACGTCCCTTGGCAATGCAATGTCAACAAGTATCATTCTGCGTGCCATAGAGTGCCCGTTTCATTTCTGACTTGTGCATATCTGTTGAAAGTACGTATACATATGAAAAACTTACGGTGGAACGCACTGTTGGCTTGTCATGGCTTGTACATGCAACTTCTGGGCTCACTTGAGAAGCGATTAACGTTGTGCCTTGATACAGGTTTGCTGCAATAATTATAACAATAGTCATATTAACAATCATAACAACAAGCCAGATAATATTGTACATATTCTATACGTATTACTATTATGAATACTAATCATATGTACTATCAGATCGCGTAAAAATCTAAGTTAGCTCTGTTGCTCCTATTTTCCCGTACACGTATTACGTCCCTTGGCAATGCAATGTCAACAAGTATCATTCTGCGTGCCATAGAGTGCCCGTTTCATTTCTGACTTGTGCATATCTGTTGAAAGTACGTATACATATGAAAAACTTACGGTGGAACGCACTGTTGGCTTGTCATGGCTTGTACATGCAACTTCTGGGCTCACTTGAGAAGCGATTAACGTTGTGCCTTGATACAGGTTTGCTGCAATAATTATAACAATAGTCATATTAACAATCATAACAACAAGCCAGATAATATTGTACATATTCTATACGTATTACTATTATGAATACTAATCATATGTACTATCAGATCGCGTAAAAATCTAAGTTAGCTCTGTTGCTCCTATTTTCCCGTACACGTATTACGTCCCTTGGCAATGCAATGTCAACAAGTATCATTCTGCGTGCCATAGAGTGCCCGTTTCATTTCTGACTTGTGCATATCTGTTGAAAGTACGTATACATATGAAAAACTTACGGTGGAACGCACTGTTGGCTTGTCATGGCTTGTACATGCAACTTCTGGGCTCACTTGAGAAGCGATTAACGTTGTGCCTTGATACAGGTTTGCTGCAATAATTATAACAATAGTCATATTAACAATCATAACAACAAGCCAGATAATATTGTACATATTCTATACGTATTACTATTATGAATACTAATCATATGTACTATCAGATCGCGTAAAAATCTAAGTTAGCTCTGTTGCTCCTATTTTCCCGTACACGTATTACGTCCCTTGGCAATGCAATGTCAACAAGTATCATTCTGCGTGCCATAGAGTGCCCGTTTCATTTCTGACTTGTGCATATCTGTTGAAAGTACGTATACATATGAAAAACTTACGGTGGAACGCACTGTTGGCTTGTCATGGCTTGTACATGCAACTTCTGGGCTCACTTGAGAAGCGATTAACGTTGTGCCTTGATACAGGTTTGCTGCAATAATTATAACAATAGTCATATTAACAATCATAACAACAAGCCAGATAATATTGTACATATTCTATACGTATTACTATTATGAATACTAATCATATGTACTATCAGATCGCGTAAAAATCTAAGTTAGCTCTGTTGCTCCTATTTTCCCGTACACGTATTACGTCCCTTGGCAATGCAATGTCAACAAGTATCATTCTGCGTGCCATAGAGTGCCCGTTTCATTTCTGACTTGTGCATATCTGTTGAAAGTACGTATACATATGAAAAACTTACGGTGGAACGCACTGTTGGCTTGTCATGGCTTGTACATGCAACTTCTGGGCTCACTTGAGAAGCGATTAACGTTGTGCCTTGATACAGGTTTGCTGCAATAATTATAACAATAGTCATATTAACAATCATAACAACAAGCCAGATAATATTGTACATATTCTATACGTATTACTATTATGAATACTAATCATATGTACTATCAGATCGCGTAAAAATCTAAGTTAGCTCTGTTGCTCCTATTTTCCCGTACACGTATTACGTCCCTTGGCAATGCAATGTCAACAAGTATCATTCTGCGTGCCATAGAGTGCCCGTTTCATTTCTGACTTGTGCATATCTGTTGAAAGTACGTATACATATGAAAAACTTACGGTGGAACGCACTGTTGGCTTGTCATGGCTTGTACATGCAACTTCTGGGCTCACTTGAGAAGCGATTAACGTTGTGCCTTGATACAGGTTTGCTGCAATAATTATAACAATAGTCATATTAACAATCATAACAACAAGCCAGATAATATTGTACATATTCTATACGTATTACTATTATGAATACTAATCATATGTACTATCAGATCGCGTAAAAATCTAAGTTAGCTCTGTTGCTCCTATTTTCCCGTACACGTATTACGTCCCTTGGCAATGCAATGTCAACAAGTATCATTCTGCGTGCCATAGAGTGCCCGTTTCATTTCTGACTTGTGCATATCTGTTGAAAGTACGTATACATATGAAAAACTTACGGTGGAACGCACTGTTGGCTTGTCATGGCTTGTACATGCAACTTCTGGGCTCACTTGAGAAGCGATTAACGTTGTGCCTTGATACAGGTTTGCTGCAATAATTATAACAATAGTCATATTAACAATCATAACAACAAGCCAGATAATATTGTACATATTCTATACGTATTACTATTATGAATACTAATCATATGTACTATCAGATCGCGTAAAAATCTAAGTTAGCTCTGTTGCTCCTATTTTCCCGTACACGTATTACGTCCCTTGGCAATGCAATGTCAACAAGTATCATTCTGCGTGCCATAGAGTGCCCGTTTCATTTCTGACTTGTGCATATCTGTTGAAAGTACGTATACATATGAAAAACTTACGGTGGAACGCACTGTTGGCTTGTCATGGCTTGTACATGCAACTTCTGGGCTCACTTGAGAAGCGATTAACGTTGTGCCTTGATACAGGTTTGCTGCAATAATTATAACAATAGTCATATTAACAATCATAACAACAAGCCAGATAATATTGTACATATTCTATACGTATTACTATTATGAATACTAATCATATGTACTATCAGATCGCGTAAAAATCTAAGTTAGCTCTCGTTGCTCCTATTTTCCCGTACACGTATTACGTCCCTTGGCAATGCAATGTCAACAAGTATCATTCTGCGTGCCATAGAGTGCCCGTTTCATTTCTGACTTGTGCATATCTGTTGAAAGTACGTATACATATGAAAAACTTACGGTGGAACGCACTGTTGGCTTGTCATGGCTTGTACATGCAACTTCTGGGCTCACTTGAGAAGCGATTAACGTTGTGCCTTGATACAGGTTTGCTGCAATAATTATAACAATAGTCATATTAACAATCATAACAACAAGCCAGATAATATTGTACATATTCTATACGTATTACTATTATGAATAATAATCATATGTACTATCAGATCGCGTAAAAATCTAAGTTAGC